>ML111847.1:0-52291 GCA_003697995.1 Taxidea taxus jeffersonii
GCAGAAATCAAAGAAATAGAAACCAAAAACAACAACAACAACAACAATAGAACAAATCAATGAAACTAGGAGCTAGTTCTTTGAAAGAATTAATAAGATTGATAAACCCCTGGCCAGACTTATCCAAAAGAAAAGAGAAAGGACCCAAATAAATAAAATCATGAATGAAAGAGGAGAGATCACAACCAACACCAAAGAAATACAAACAATTATAAGAACATAATATAAGCAACTCTATGCCAACAAATTTGACAATCTGGAAGAAATGGATGCATTCCTAGAGATGTATAAACTACCACAACTGAACCAGAAAGAAATAGAAAACCTGAACAGACCCATAACCAGTAAGGAGATTGAAACAGTCATCCAAAATCTCCAAACAAACAAAAGGCCAGGGCCTGATGGCTTCCCAGGGGAATTCTACCAAACATTTAAAGAATAATTAATTCCTATTCTCCTGAAACTGTTCCAGAAAATAGAAATGGAAGGGAAACTCCCCAACTCATTTTATGAGGCCAGCATCACCTTGGTCCCAAAACCAGACAAGGATCCCATCAAAAAAGAGAATTACAGACCAATATCCTTGATGAACACAGATGCAAAAATTCTCACCAAAATCCTAGCCAATAGGATCCAACAGTACATTAAAAGGATTATTCACTGCGACCAATTGGGATTCATTCCAGGGTAGCAAGGTTGGTTCAACATCCGCAAATCAATCAATGTGATACAATACATTAACAAAAGAAAGAACAAGAGCCATATGATACTCTCAATAGATGCTGAAAAAGCATTTGACAAAGTACAGCAGCCCTTCCTGATCAAAACTCTTCAAAATGTAGGGATAGAGGGCACATACCTCAATATTATCAAAGCCATCTATGAAAAACCCACCGCAAATATCATTCTCAATGGAGAAAAGCTGAGAGCTTTTCCGCTAAGGTCAGGAACATGGCAGGGATGTCTGTTATCACCACTGCTATTCAACATAGTACTAGAAGTCCTAGCCTCAGCAATCAGACAACAAAAAGAAATTAAAGGCATCCAAATCATCAAAGAAGAAGTCAGACTATCACTCTTTGCAGATGATATGATACTATATGTGGAAAACCCAAAAGACTCCACTCCAAAACTGCTAGAACTTGTACAGGAATTCAGTAAAGTGTCAGGATATAAAACCAATGCACAGAAATCAGTTGCATTTCTTTACACCAACAACAAGACAGAAGAAAGAGCAATTAAGGAGTCAATCCCATTTACACTTGCACTCAAAACCATAAGATACCTAGGAATAAACCTAACCAAAGAGGGAAAGAATCTATACTCAGAAAACTATAAAGTACTCATGAAAGAAATGGAGGAAGACACAAAGAAATGGAAAAATGTTCCATGCTCATGGATTGGAAGAAAAAATATTGTGAAAATGTCTATGCTACCTAAAGCAATCAACACATTTAATGCAATCCCTATCAAAATCCCATCCAGGGACGCCTGGGTGGCTCAGTTGGTTGGGCGGCTGCCTTCGGCTCAAGTCATGATCCCAGCATCCTGGGATCGAGTCCCACATCAGGCTCCTTGCTCAGCAGGGATCCTGCTTCTGCCTCTGCCTGCCTCTCTGTCTGCCTGTGCTTGCTCTTGCTCTCTCTCTCTCTATCTCTGAAAAAATAAATAAATAAAAATATTTTTTTTAAAAAATTCTTTTTTTTTCAAAGAAATGGAACAAATAATCCTAAAATTTATATGGAACTAGAAAAGACCTCGAATAGCCAAAGGAATATTGAAAAAGAAAGCCAAAGTTGGTGGCATCACAATTCCAGACTTCAAGCTCTATTACAAAGCTGTCATCATCAAGACAGTATGGTACTGGCACAAAAACAGACACATAGATCAATGGAACAGAATAGAGAGCCCAGAAATAGATCCTCAACTCTATGGTCAACTGATCTTCGACAAAGCAGGAAAGAATGTTCAATGGAAAAATGACAGCCTCTTCAACAAATGGTGTTGGGAAAATTGGACAGCCACATGCAGAAAAATGAAATTAGACCATTTCCTTACACCACACATGAAAATAGACTCAAAATGGATGAAGGACCTCAATGTGAGAAAGGAATCCACTAAAATCCTTGAGGAGAACACAGGCAGCAACCTCTTTGACCTCAGCCACAGCAAGTTCTTCCTAGGAACATTGCCAAAGGCAAGGGAAGCAAGGGCAAAAATGAACTATTGGGACTTCATCAAGATCAAAAGCTTTTGCACAGCAAAGGAAACAGTCAACAAAACCAAAAGACAACTGACAGAGTGGGAAAAGATATTTGCAAATGACATATCAGATAAAGGGCTAGTATCCAAAATCTATAAAGAACTTAGCAAACTCAACACCCAAAGAACAAATAATCCAATCAAGAAATGGGCAGAGGACATGAACAGACATTTCAGTAAAGACATCCAGATGGCCAATAGACACATGAAAAATTGCTCCACATCACTCGGCATCAGGGAAATACAAATCAAAACCACAATGAGATACCACCTCACACCAGTCAGAATGGCTAAAATGAACAAGTCAGGAAATGACAGATGCTGGTGAGGATGCGGAGAAAGGGGAACCCTCCCACACTGTTGGTGGGAATGTAAGCTGGTGCAACCACTCTGGAAAACAGCATGGAGGTTCCTCAAAATGTTGAAAATAGAGCTACCCTATGACCCAGCAATTGCACTACTTGGTATTTACCCTAAAGATACAAATGCAAATAAGAAGTCAAACTATTACTCTTAGCAGATGATATGATACTTAATATGGAAAACTCAAAAGACTATACTCCAAAACTTCTAGAATTCATACTAGAATTCAGTAAAGTGTCAGGCTATTAAATCAATGCACAGAAATCAGTTGTATTTCTATACAACAACAGTAAGACAGAAGAAAGAGAAATTAAGGAGTCAATCCCATTTACAATTACACCCAAAACCATAAGATACCTAGGAATAAACCTAACCAAAGAGGCAAAGAATCTGTACTCAGAAAACTAGAAAGTACTCATGAAAGAAATGGAGAAAGACACAAAACAAACTGAGGGTTACCGGGGCGAGGGGGATAGGGAGAGAGTGGTGGGGTTATGAACACTGGGGAGTCTATGTGCTATGGTGAGTGCTGTGAAGTGTGTAAACCTGGTGATTCACAGACATGCACCCCTGGGGATAATAATACATTATATGTTAAAGAAAGAAAGAAAGAAAGAAAGAAAGAAAGAAAGAAAGAAAGAAAGAAAGAAAGAAAGAAAGAAAGAAAGAAAGAAAGAAGGAAGGAAAGAAAGAAGGAGAGAAATGGAGAAAGACACAAAGAAATGGAAAAATTCCATGCTCATGGATTGGAAGAGCAAATACTGTAAAATGTCTATGCTACCTAAAGCAATCTACACACTGAATGCAATCCTATCCAAATACTATCAATTTTTTTCAAAGAAATAGAACAAATAATCCTAAAATTTATATGGAACCAGAAAAGACACCAAATGGCCAGAGGAATGTTGAATAAGAAAACCAAAGTTGGTGGTATCACAATTCCAGATTTCAATTTCTATTACAAAGATGTAATCACCAAGACTGTATGGTCCTGGCACAAAAACAGAGACATAGATCAATGGAACAGAATAGAGAGCCCAGAAATGGATCCTCAATTCTTTGGTCAACTAGTCTTCAACAAAACAGGAAAGAATGTCCATTGGAAAAAAGACAGCCTCTTCAACAAATGGTGTTGGGAAAATTGGACAGCCACATACAGAAGAATGAAACTGAACCATTTCCTTATACCATCCACAAAAATAGATCAAAATGGATGAAAGACCTCAATGTGAGAAAGGAATCCACCAAAATCCTTGAGGAGAACACAGGCAGCAACCTCTTTGACCTCAGCCACAGCAACTTCTTCCTAGGAACATTGCCAAAGGCAAGAGAAGCAAGGACAAAAATGAACTATTGGGACTTCATCAAGATCAAAAGCTTTTGCATAGCAAAAGAAACAGTCAACAAAATCAAAAGACAACTGACAGAGTGGGAGAAGATGTTTGCAAATGACATATCCAATAAAGGGCTAGTACCCAAAATCTATAAAGAACTCATCAAACTCAACAACCAAAGAATAAATAGTCCAATCTAGAAATGGGCAGAGGGGGACGCCTGGGTGGCTCAGTTGGTTAAGCAGCTGCCTTCGGCTCAGGTCATGATCCCAGCATCCTGGGATTGAGTCCCACATTGGGCTCCTTGCTCGGCAGGGAGCCTGCTTCTCCCTCTGCCTCTGCCTGCCACTCTGTCTGCCTGTGCTCACTCCCGCTCTCTCTCTCTCTCTGACAAATAAATAAAAAATAAAAATCTTAAAAAAAAAAAAAAAAAGAAGAAATGGGCAGAGGACATGAATAGACATTTCTGCAAAGAAGACATCCAGATGGCCAACAGACACATGAAAAAGTGCTCCACATCACTTGGCATCAGGGAAATCCAAATCAAAACCACAGTGATATACCACCTCACACCAGTCTAGAAGAGCTAAAATTAATAAGTCAGGAAATGACATATGTTGGTAAGGATGCAGGGAAAGGGGAACCCTCCTACACTGCTTGTGGGAATGCAAGCTGGTGCAGCCACTCTGGAAAACAGTATGGATGTTCCTTAAAAAGTTAAAAATAGAGCTACCCTATGACCCAGCAATCACACTACTGGGTATTTACCCTAAAGATACAAATATAGTGATCTGAAGGGGCACATGCACCTGAATATTTATAGCAGCAATGTCTGCAATAGCCAAACTATGGAACGAACCTAGATGTCTACCAACAGATGAATGGATAAAGAAAAGGTGGTATATATATATACAATAGAATACTATGCAGCCATCAAAAAATGAAATCTTGCCATTTGCAATGAGGTGGATGGAACCAGCAGGTATTATGCTAAGCAAAACAAGTCAATCAGAAAAAGACAATTATCATGTGATCTCTCTGATATTAGGAATTTGAGAGGCAGAGCGGGGGTTCATGGGGGATAGGGAGGGAAAAAATGAAACAAGATGGGATCAGGAGGGAGACAAACCATAAGAGACTCTTACTCTTAGGATAAAAACTGAATGTTGCTGGGGGGTGGTGGGGGAGGGACAGTTTGGCTGGGTTATGGACACTGGGGAGTGTATATGCTATTGAATGTGTGAGTGCTGTGAATTCTGTAAGACTGGTGATTCACAGACCTGTACCCCTGAAACAAATAACACATTATATGTTAATTTAAAAAACAAAACAAAAAAAAAACCTTTTAGTCATTTACACCTAGGCATTAATTTGCTTTTTTGGAGAAAGTTTTAGTCCTACAAAGATAGAGAACCATCAGGGGAGCTTACTTTTGAGAGTTTGGGAAACCTAAGAGGAATGAATAAAAGAGAGGAGGGGATACAGAAAACAAACTGACCTACTTGTAGAAAAAGAGAAGTCAATTAAAACTCAAGTGTCTTGTTTGCAAACAGTCTAAAAAACTTCTACAGGGGCACCTGGGTGTCTCAGTCACTTAAGTGTCTGACTCTTGGTTTCGGCTCAAGTCATGGTCTCAGGGTTGTGAAATCTAACCCTGCATCAAACTCCAGGCTGGGCATGAAGCCTGCTTAAGATTCTTTCTCTCCCTCTCTCCCTCTCTCTCTCTTCCTCTGTTAAAAAAAAAGAAAGAAAAGAAAGGAAAAGAAAAGAACTCCTACAGATAACCTACTAAAATTTGACCAAAAAAAAAAAAAAATTGAACAAGCACTTCACAACAGAGTACATACAAATGGCCGGTCATCATATGAAAAGATGTTCAACATTTTAGGTGCTACTGATACACACCGCAGCACGGATAATCTTCCAGACAGGATTTTGAGGGGGAAAAGCCAAACAGATTACAAACTATGTGATTCCATTTATATGTAGCCCAGGAGCATGCAAAATTAACCTATGGCGATAGAAATTAAGGTAGTGGTTATGTTGGTGCAGTGAGGTGATTTGATTAGAAACAGGCACAGGGAAGCCTGCCAGGTGCTGGAAAATTTTCCATATCATGACATGGTGGCAGTTTCATAATTAGCCATCTGTTGAAGCTCATCAGGCCATGCATTCCACATGTGTGCACTTTTCTGCAGGCATATCATATCCCAATTTTTTTCTGTTTTAAATCAGAAGACTTTGGTTGGAATGTGAATGCTATAATCTGTGGATCCTTGGGTCACATGTTTTGAGTTATAGAATCTAGGCTTTGAACTCTTTACCTCAAGAGAAGCTGGTGACATGATTATTGAGATTCCTTCTAAGTAAGCTCAAGTAAATGCCTCTGGTGTCTTTGTTTCATTTTGTTGTTTTTTTTTTTACTTTGCCAGGTCCACTTCTGATTTCCCCAGAGAGTTCTTTAGCCCTCTCTTGCTTATCAATCCAAGGACTTAGAAACAAGATTTAGGATTCCATATGGTAACACCCAATTGTGAAAATGTTGTTCTTAGATTTTTTTTGTTGTTTACATTTTTCTCCTGCTGAGGCTGAACCTTTTGAAATAAATTGCTTACCTAGTACTCTGTGGGGTAGTTAAATAAGAATATCAATCAACCAACTCACTGGATTAAGTGTTTTTTCAATTTCCCCTATAATAACCCTGGCATTTAGATCCTTGGCCATTCCCAAGACAAAAAAGATGGAACATCCATTGTCCTCATTTAGTCTCCTCTTCTGTTCAACTGTGACTTCCTTGAAGATAAGAAATTATCTCATTCATCTTCGTATTCCTGGCATGGAACCAGGCATATGCCTGGTACATAGTAGGTGCTCATTAATTTTTCTTGAATTAAAATGAATGAATAAGACCTTCACAGAACCTTTTGCCAGAAGCAATTTTAACTTGCATTCAACATCCAAGGAGAGTGGGCGTGCTGCTTTGGCAATAACTCTGACATTGAATAATCTGGATGTTCCAAATTTCTTGTTGCTCATTTATCCTCAGGGGGGAAAAAAAAAGAAAACAGGGAAGGATCCTGTTTGTGGGCCTGGCAGACACATCTCAGACTCATCACCCCTCAAGATGGATCAGATGAGGCAGCAGCAAGACCAAGGCCACCTGCCCTGCTGCTGTCTTCTGACTGCTGATGTTGCTTTAATCACTGAGCCGATGCAATTTTCTGCCACTAGCCTTCGCTATGGTTCACTAGGAGGTCTCATTTGTCATTGTCATTACCTCTCAGATCAGCAAAACATCCGTCTTTAATTGGGCCCTCCTTCAGTGTCTTGTTCAGGTGCGTAGGAAGCTTATGGTCAACATGACAATCTAAAACAGTGGTCCTGGGTGCCACAATGTGAAGGCAAATCCATGCACTTTAGTGTGCTCTTTTAATAGTGATTTTGAGGAAAGGGTGAACCTCACTCTCATTTCAAAGGAAAAACATTTTATTGTTATGTATCCTTTGTAAAACAGACTCTTTTGGTATGTTTTTTAATAACTCAGATAGTTCATCAGAAGGACTTAATGAAATGCATAGCTCTGATTCAATTAACACTATCACCTCTGATATTACACTGAGCCCAAACCAGCCCTGATTTCACCTCCCCTTCCACTCATAACCCCATCAGCTGAATAACCAAAACATTTCAAACCAGAAGAATGAGTCTGAACCCTGAACCATATACAAAATGTGCCCTCTTGCATTTGACTTTAATAAAGTTGCTTCCTTACTCTGTGCCAGACACAATTCTAAGAGCTTTGCCACTATGAATTCATTAGTAACCTCAAAATCCCATTTTAAAGATGAGAAAACCAAGGCACAGACTAAGTGTCTTGCCTTGCTTCTTGTAAACTAGTACCTCCAGTTCCTGAGTCTATGCACTGAATCACTTCAGTCAGGCAGCAGAGGTTCTTTGGACCCCAATGTCAGGCCCAAAGGTTTCAAATAGTGCTCCACAGTGTTAATTAACTAATTCATTCTGCAGCCCTGGCCCAGAACAAAGGAGAAAATTGCACAGGTGCGTGTTAGCTCATGCGTGAATGCACAATGACCAAGTGGCCCACAGAATTCTGTCCTCTAACACTTGTTCTCACACTTTACATCTCAGGGCCACCAGCTGGGTCTCTAGAACCAGATGTGCAGAGAGGGTTTGAGGTGCAAGTTGTTTATCAGGAATCAACACCTGTGAAGGGAAGGAAAAGAAGACAAAACTAGGCAGGGAAGAGCTGAAAGTTCATGAAGCCCCAGCAAAGCCGCCGTCACCTCCAGAAAACTCTGGGCATAGCTCAACCAAGTGGCCGTGAAGGGCTCACCCACCTTGCTTGGGGACCAGATATGAACTGCCCTGGGAAAGGCATAACCTCAAAAGAGGCAGTTCAGGCAGACCCTGAAGGAGCTGGCAGCCAGAGCCCATCTGCTGAACTTGGTCATCTACTCCTTCCTCAATGAGGATCTCGGTGGTGTACCTCTAGGTCTACCATACTCAGAGGAAAAGCTTAACATGTCACAATAGCCTCAAAGTCCTACACAAGCTGTGATTCCATTAATTCTCTGAACTCACCCCCCTACTTCGTGCAGTACCACTGGCCTCCTCACCAAGCAAGCTCCTGCCTTCGGGGTTTTATTCCTGCACTCCGTCTCCTTTCTCAGATACTCATGACATGCTCTTTTGCCTTCTTTATATCTTGGCTCAAATAGGACATCTCATCTTTTCCGACCTCTATTTTAAATCTCCCTCCCACTACCACCCGACTGTAATACTCCCAGTTCTCCATCCTGCCCTGTTTTCCTCCCTAGCACTTATCACCTTCTGACATACTAGCTTATCAATGTTTCATTCTTTCTCATCATAAGATCTATGAAGACAGAGGGCTTTTTTCTCCCTGCTGTGCTCACTGACTTATCCTCAGTACCTCAGCCAGACACACAGAAACCCTAAACAAATGAATGACTACACAGAGAGTGTGTGAGCCTTCTGCCTCACCAGCTCTTTCCACAAGCTCAGGACAAGAGAGGCTTCCATGCATTTTCCTACCTCAGAAGGAAGGACCCTGAATACACAAATCTATCATGCCATCTCTATTAGATGCAACATCATTCTTACAATTCAATCAACAATAAGTATGCTTTAATCCTAAACTCCTAGAACAATCAAGCACTCCTACTAAATTTTTCCACCAAATTCACCTGGATGATACAGTAGGCTGATCAGAACACCCCACTATAGTCTCAATTATCAGTAAAGCCCTTGGTAGCACCAGCAGTTTTACAAGAAGCCCACTCTTGCATCCCCTGCTGAGATGTCAGTAGATTCTTATCCCCCTTCTCATTCCCTTTTCTGCTTGGGTTGCTAGCCTCGAGAAACTAGGCTACTACCATTCTTTTTCCCATTATACCAGGTGTCACTGGCCTAGCCCTTTAGAAAACTGTCCTGCTCCATAGATTAAGAATAGCTTCATGGATCCCACACCTAACAGATGGGTGTCCTTTAGGACATGGCCTAATCAGCCCATGCTCTCCTTGTGTGGTACATGTCACTTAAGACACTGTAGACACATAAAGCTCTGTGCTTGGCACATTGGTAGGACCTAGGAAATAGTAATTATTATGGTTCTATAATTCCCACATTTCTCTCTCCTGCCTGCCCCCACATCATAGTCATTGGCAGCTACACTGCTCTCATTTTTTCCTTCTCACTATGTCCTTCTTCCAGGTCTTACAGCATTCTTAAACCTTTTAGTTTAGGGTGCCTGGGTAGCTCAGTTAGTTAAGCATCTTACTCTTGATTCTGGCTCAGGTCATGATCTCAGAGTCCTAAGATCAAGCCCTATGTCGGGCTCCATGCTCATCAGAGAGTCTGCTTGAGACTTTCTTCCTCTCCCTCTGTCCCTCCCCCTGCCTGTGAGCTGTCTCTCTCCAAAACAAGGAAATCTTCTTTTAAATTTAAATATATAAATAAGTCCTTCACGTTTATAGTCTCCTTGCCTCATTTAAAACCTTTGTGTAAGTAGATTTACAGCTATAAAATATATTAATGCCCAGGGCTCAAAATGGAGTCCTGTTGGGATGGAGTTGGAGATAAAAATGGATTGGATCTCCACTTAGAAGAACCACCACACGCAGGTGACAGGAGACACGTGCCCCCTCCATAGTTCTAAGTCTCTCACTGCAGCCCCAGCAAACGGCCCAGAGTCCTGCGCAGCAACAGGGAAAGGAAATGCATAACTCCCTGAAACACAAAACATGGGATTTCAGGAAGCCAGTTTCTTTGTTATGAAATCTAAGTCCCCATTTTATTTATTTTGCAACCGTTTGATGTTTTTTTAAGTTTCCATCCAAAAGCAAAAATAATCTGTGAGCACCACCTTGTGGAAAGATCTACAATGACCACATCAATCTTTATTCACTGTAAACATGTATTTACTGTGCTGGTGCTGAGAGAGAGCAGTAACAGACAAAAGACCCTGGCCTTGTGGAGCTTACACTCTAGTGGGAAGACAGAAAATAAACAAGATCAGTAAGTGAAATACATGATATATTAGAGGGTGCTGAATGCTGTGGAGAAAAACAAAGTGGGGAAGAAGGTCAGGGTATGGGGACTGCAATTTAAAATCTCATGGCCCAAGAAGGCCTTACTGAAACGGTGATATGTTAACAAAGGCTTGAGAGGAAAGGAAGGGGCCCAACATACAGTTAGCTGGGATAAGACCCATGTAGATAGAAAGGCACATGCAAGCCGTAAGTGCAAATATGCTTGGCAAATTTGAAGAATTAACATTGAAAGCAACACCCAGAGCAAGTGTGGAGTAGATGGCAGGAAAGTTGGAGAAGAAGTGAGGGCCACGTCACTTGAGACCTCTCTGGTCAGAGCAAGGATTCAGCTTTGACTCCAGAGAAAGGAGCCTCAAGAGGCTGTGAGCAGAGGAGTAAGATGATCCCACTTTTTTTTTTTTTTTTTTTTTGGACAGAGAGATCACAGGCAGGCAGAGAGGCAGGCAGAGAGAGAGAGATGGGGAAGCAGGCTCTCTGCCTAGCAGAGCCCGATGTGGGGCTCGATCCCAAGACCCTGGGATCATGATCTGAGCCGAAAACAGAGGCTTTAGCCCACTGAGCCACCCATGCGCCCCACTACTTTTTTTTTTAAACAGGATTTCTTTGCTAGAAGGAGTCAAGGAAAAAATGGGGAATACTGCCTTTAGACCCAAGCAAGTATGGCCCCTGCCACAGGCCCCATGCTTTAGAGGGTTCTGCATAAAAGAGACACACAACATGTAAATTTACGATAGTGCCCAAGGCACTATTTTTAGAGATCAAGGCTCAATTCCAGCACAGCACAACCAGCAGTCTTAAATATGTATTCCTAATACTACCACTTACAGGCCATGGGGAAACTCTTCTCCACACCTATAGCCTAACGTGCATCAAATAAAAGATGACCATCTCCAAATGCCATCAAGGCTAATGGGTTGTACTGCTGTGAACACAAGAGGTGGACACTGCCTTGGGGTATGGGGAGGGTTTGAGCAATGAATGTGCTTAATTAAGAGAAGTACAACTTAATTTACCAATTTCCTGAGATTATATCTCAGCTGAGCTGAGCTGAGCTTCCATTTCCTTGTTCTCTGTGTTCCAGCTTCTCATTCCTGAGAATCACCTGGTGCTTGCAACAGTTGCGTGCTTAGTGGCTGGAAATATTAAACAATTCCTCGCTCCCTAAATTTGTAATTTATGCAGGTATAGACAGAAAATTCCTGATGGATCTATATTTAGAATATTGTGTTAAGAGGCAAAAATGTTAGAAGTGATTGCCATTTGTATTATAAAATTTAAATATTTGCAACACTGTTTACAATAACACATTATGCACAACCCCAATTACAATTTCTGAACCTGATATGTACAATTCATGGCTCATTTCCAGAGCTCTGGCCAACTTGAATAAAGAAACGTTCTCCAAATTGAAATTAACTTTTAAAAATTAATTTTTTAAATACAGTGATTCAACAAAAGTGGTCTAATTTGGTCAAAGTGTCATTAGAACCTGAATTATGTGTAAATCTTGATCATAAAAGCATGCATTTTGCTAATTTAGGTTTTAAAAATAACATCTGGAGGATAAAGATATAGTAATTCATGAATTAATATCTTTCTCTCATTACTCATCCAAATATCACCTGCCCATTAATAGAAAAGCCAGACACACACAGTAGTAAGGTAGTCATAGCTGATGTTTCATTAACTGTCAGTCCTAAAAACTAGAGCTTTTTCTTTTACTTTTTCAACATAAAAATATACATTAAAGCAAGAGGCTAGAACATATTTTAAATAAATATATTTTAAATGTATATATGAATCTCAAAAGGGAATCATGTTTTTCAAAGTTTGTCTGCCAGAGCAAGCCCATCACCCACTTGTTTGCCAATATGACTCACTAAGGCTTGCAAATCTATGTAACGATATGCCTTCACTGAACCAAGTTCAATTTGGAGTCAATAAATTAGTTTCTTTTAAAAATGAGGCCACTAAATTATTATATATTCACAATTATTAAATATTCATATCACAAGTGAATTCCCAAATTCTCACCTGTTCACTGAATAACCAGAAGTAATTATTATAGACATGATGATAATGAAGCCAAAGAATTCATCCAAATTAAATGTCCTTCCATGAAGAAAGGAAGGCTGAAATTTTAGATAAATAGTGATTTAATTTCACTCTTGTATCTTTGGGGGACATTTAGCTTTCCTACATACAATAATTTGATGAGTGACTGGATCTTTGCCAAGACTGAGCAATATCTTTATCAACTTTCTTTTTACCTTTTACCCAACATATAAGTCCATCTAAAACAGGGTTTTTTTAAATGGGTAAACCTATACACCGATTCATTTTAAAGACAGTTTAGCTAGTCTTGAGCATTCTTTCTGTGTATGCTCCCCAAATAAACCCAAAATGGGAACAGCTCCATTTTGTTGGAAGGCAATCCTAATAGTTTCTAAACTTTTGAGAGATACCCGCTCATCACGTGTCACTTGTTAGCCTTACACTCACACAGAAAAGAGTTGCACACATTTATATGAGATATAGAAGATATTTAGTAAGAATATATTTATTAATTACAGATGTCAGTCATATTTTGTGTACAGATATTATCTAAATGGCATGAGAAATGCCATTATAACGCTAAATAAAAAAAGCTAGCTATAAACTTAATAGACATATGCTTTCAAATACATATAAATATATTCCTTTGAAAAGGTGATGTCTTAAGGGGCACTTGGGTGGCTCAGTTAGTTAAACATCCAACTCTTGATTTCCACTCAGGTCATGATCTCAGGGTCGTGAGATCAATTCCCACCCAGGGCTCTGGGCTGAGTATGGAACCTGCTTAACATTCTTCTTCTCTCCCTCTCCCTCTGCCCTTCCCCATTCTCCTTCTCTTGCTGTCTAAAAAAATTTTTTTTAATTTTTGAGAAAAGGTGATATCTTAAAATGCTCATAGTAATTGACTCTATGTGATACAATTTTTCTTACTTTTTTTGCATTTTTTTATAATTATGAAAAAAATAATTAAAGTTATTCCTTTTAATTGTGTTACCTTATGTTGCCTGACTTATTCCACTGAACCCAAACTACAGTGTCCAAGATACAAGTTTATGGTGAAATTCCAGAATTTTCCTCTGGGTACAAAAGGAACCCAGTAAAAATGCTCTCATCCTCGGGGCTGACATATACACCATTCCAATCTTTTGAAACTTCCAACCAGACTTGGTCCCCTGCACTTAATTTCAGGATGATGAGGAGAGAGGCCTGGTCTATTTCATGACCATAGAGCGTTTCTCGGGACTTGAACGGCTTTTTATTCCAGGCCACCAGGCTGATGCGAGCAGGTCGGCCCCTCACAGTGACATGATAGGAAAAAACATATGCCCCAGGAATACTACAGTTAAATTTGCCAGTGATGGGGCTGTAATTCCCTTGGTCATTATAAAGAACCTTGTCAAACTTGATAGGGATGTTGGGAGGAGGGAAAGGCTTGGATAAGGCAGCACTGAAAGCTGACCGCATAGCTCTGGCCACCTCCCCCTTAGAGCCCTTGAGGCCCCGAGATCCCTTCTTGCCAATAGATCCCCGGACCCCTTTGCTCCCAAGCTCACCTTTTGGCCCTGCGGGTCCCACAAGACCAGGCGAACCTAACTCTCCCTTTTCTCCTTTAACCCCTGGATCCCCTGGGGCCCCAGGCAGGCCATCTGGGCCGCCTTTACCTTCTGTTCCAGTATCTCCTTTGCTACCTTTTTCTCCTTTCAGACCCTCCTCACCTTTTTCTCCTTTTCCTCCCCTCTGCCCAGACTCTCCACAGTAGCCCTTATCCCCCATCTCGCCCTTCTCCCCCTTGGCCCCAGGCTCTCCGTTCAAGCCTGGTGAGCCCGCAGCCCCCTGGTCTCCTTTATCTCCTTGGGTACCATTTGCACACGTGTCCCCCTTGGAGCCTTTTTGTCCTTTCACTCCTGCTGGTCCAATGTTTCCTCTATCCCCCTTGGGACCAAGGCGACCTGAAACAGAAAATTAAAATAATGTGTAAGGATCACGTAGGCTATGAACAGAACACTATCGTCACAGAGCTCACGGGACAGAAACGAAACCTCATGCCTGGTACTGGAAACCTGGCTCTTGTCCCAGCCATTCAGATCACACTGCTCTCTCACATAGGGAAGAGTTAATGCCACCAAGAACCAGAGCCTACATTTAGATCTTATAAATCTAGTTCTATTATTCTTTTACTTTTAAGACAATAAAACCTTTAGAACTATAGTGGCCCATTATAGTCCATTACACTTAGCATTTTGGCCCCACCCCAGTATTCTCCTAAATCTCCATTATATCCCTCCAAACCCCAAATCTTCCCAACAAAAAAACTGAAACCCACAAAGATTCAGGGATCTTTTTTCCCAAGGACAGCTAGACTGAGGAAACAAGTTTAGGTTCTTGTATCTAGTCTCCAGGTACCAGACCAGTACTTGCAATCAGTACTCTGAATTATTAGAATAACAGAAATTTTACATTCCATCTTACCTCCTGATAATTTCAAGCACAAACAGGAAGGAAGTTAGGAGCTATGCTGTGCGTGGGACTGTACAAGATAGATATGGTTTATGCTCTACCTGGTTCTCCAGGTTTTCCTGGGTATCCTGGAACGCCACTTGTTCCTGGGTCCCCATGTTCTCCCTTTAGTCCTGAAATGATACCAAGATTACCTTTCCTCCAACTATAGTAGCTATGGTGTAAGTAACATCCATTTCCCAGCCATGTCACATTCCACTGTTTCCCTCACCAAAATACATAAAGGGAAAACAACATGGAAAAACAACATACTGAGCATCATTAGAAATAATTTGTTCCAATCGATGGTAAACCATTTAAATGAGGATAGTGCCAATCTCTTCAAACAGAACTCAGCTTTTCCACCCACCCCCCCACACACACATATTCCTATAGCTCTTGAAATCTCTATTAAATTCATGACATTTTGCCTTGTGTTATTTATGTACATGTTTCTGATTTTCCTCTTATGGATTCTGAATGACACTGAAAATGTCCCCTTTTTTATATTCCCCACAATCCCTAAAAAGAGTGTTACCAACATATAAGTTTAAACACAGAGCACAACATTCTGCAGTTAGCTAAAACTAATCATATCAAAACCTTTCCAGGAAAGTAAATATAAATATAGATATAAACATAAAGTCTTTGATATAGAGCATAAGTGAAAAACCAATTTTCATTTTGTTTGGAAAATGTTTCATATACACTTTGGACAAATCATAGAACTGTGAGGATTCATGTTCGAAAAGAAATCTAAAGATGCAGATTTTTAGATATTTGCCAGAGTACCACAAAGTGGATTTTCATATTGGGTCTGGCTAAAGACTCATCCTGTTAGAGTATAACTACACTAACTGTATTTTAATTATAAATAATAGTAGTAATAATAATAGCTAACTCTTATTGAGCATTTCCTTTTTACCAGGTAATGTTCCAAGCTCTTAACATGATTTTTAAAAATTTAATCCAGCCTTTTAAATTCAAAATTAATTCTCATTTGATATTAATGCAGCCTCTTGTATAACAGGGAGGTTCATATAACAGAGTACCTGTCATTAATTGGAATATTTTTCACTTACAAAAGTTTATAGCATCTCCGAGGTAGAACAGATTTTTTTATAGATTTTATTTATTTATTTGTCATAGAAAGAGAGAGAGACAGACAAATGGAGAGGGCACAAGCAGGGGGAGCAGCAGGCAGAGGAAGAAGCAAACTTCCCACTGAGCCCGATGTGGGACTCGATCCCAGGACCTTGGGGGTCATGACCTGAGCCAAAGGCAGACACTTAACCAACTAAACCAAAAGGCATCCCATGCAGATATTTTTATCATCACTTTTTATCACAGAAAAAACAGCTATGAAAGTTTACAAATTTGCATAGAGTCAAACATGTCTGCATATAACATTGGTTGGCATCAATTTGCCAACTATGTTATTTATGATAGAACTAACTTTTTTCATTTTATTTTTGCTAAGAAAAAGAAATCCAAAGTCAAATTACAAGTCATGAGAAGAGACTCCCCCAGATTTCACAAGACCAACAGAGAAATACCACCATAAGCTGCTCAGCAGTTTTTTGAGTAGCTAACCTCCTCCCATTACCATTCCACATAAAATTGACAATTTGGAAAAGAACCCATAGGCCATCAGGAAACTGTCTGGATTCCTTTGGAGAGAACCCAACTCCGAACGGAAGTGAGGGACCAGTTCTATTGCCCATCCTTGCCAATACTCATATGCCAACCATCACTGCAGTTACTCCTGGTTCTCAAGTTCATTTAAGGAATTTAGCTGCTTACACTGGATATACTTAATCAGGTTGTGGCTGACCAGAATTGCAGTCATTCAACTCATTTATTTTTCTAACTTTCAATCTTAACCAAGAGTCCAAGCTAAGTCTGGAAGTAAAAGAGAAGTAAAGTTGCCACTTTATAGAGACTGACTGAATGAATTTCTACTTTTGATCTTTCATCAAAGCATATTCTTAAGAAACTTATCTTGTGATACTTCCCTATTTTTTCTTCTACTTCCAGAAGTCTAGCTTCCAAAATGTGTGAATCACTGGGGAGGTTCATCACTCATCTTTATTTCACAGGGTTTTCTGCTAACATAATTCAGCCACAAAAGGATTAAATGTTTCTGAGAATGAAAATCGCATAACTGACAAGTGTGAAGTACCTCTCTCACCTTAGCATCTTTTTTGAGTAATTACTTCACTGAATGTTCTACCAGAAACGAGTAAGACAGTTCCTGAGCCATGTGGAGGGTGATGTATAGATGACATTAGGTCTTCTGACATGTGACACTGAGGCTAAAACATTTAATTTGATGGATAGATGGTGGTATTTCTACAGGCTGGCAGTATTCACTGAGGAATTTCTAAATGTCCCAGTGAATCTGTAACCTTCCCTCAACATCTTGAAGCACTTAGAGAACCAGGGATTTCCCAGGGCAGGACACCCTCCTGGCTGATACATCTGCAGAATTACAGAATTTCTGAGCTGGAAATGATCTATGAAAGCACACATAGCCACAAATTTTCTTTGATAATAAATAGGGTATAAATAAATATCTAATCCCCCTTGGTTTCCAGAGAAAGTAAAGTGACTGGTTCAAGGTCACTGATACAAGGTCGATGTCTTTCATTTTAATTCAGTGCTCTTCCCACCATAGGCATTGCCCAGATTTGAGTGAGCCAAAGGCCATGTCCTATTTTCCTTAGCAGAGATGCTACCAACATAAACAGAATATTCTATAGGATTACCTACTCTAGTTAGTTCTATCTAATACAAAATTAATTTGTCTCATAAGGAAGAGATCACTCAGTAGTATGTAAGAAAGGACACTGCCCTCAGAGACTATGTCCTGTGGCTCCCAGTCACTAGGTCAGCTGTGTGGCCAATGAGAGATAGAGAAGATGTGTGAGAGCCTCTGTGTGTACAGGAGGAGGGAAATGGAGAGAAATGTTACCAGGAAAGTGTAAAATTTTTCAATGGGCTATTTAGAAAGTTAACATTTTTATATCAAATATAACTTACAACATGTTTTACCAAATTATTACATTTTTTTAATGGTTCCACCTATGGGACATCTGGGTGGCTCAGCCCATTAAAGGTATGCCTTTGGCTCAGGTTATGATCCCAGGGTCCAGGGATCCTGCTCAAATGGGAGTTAGCTTCTCCCTCTCCCTCTGTCCCTCCCCCCTTCTCATGCTTTCTGTCTCTCTCTTTTTCTCTCAAATAAATAAATAATCTTTTTAAAAAATTGTTCCACCTGCAAGAATATGGCATTTACTTAGCAAGTTGCTCTCCTGAAAAATGATGCAGAACACATCTTGAGTTTCTACATAAAATCAATATAATTACTTACCCTTCTCTCCTTTCTGGCCTTTTGGACCTTGGGGTCCGACAACTCCTGGTGGCCCTGGGATCCCCAAATCACCAGCCTCTCCCTTAAGACCTGGAAATGAGATTTAAAAACCATCAGGATTTTTTCAAAAATCTCTTTTGAAATGCATTGCTTTTGAAAAAAAATTTTTTTAAGCAACCATTTTATTGAGACCAATGACTTTCAGTGTCCTAATAATAAAATATGGGTAACAATAAACTACTAAATAATTCTCAGGACAATGTTTTTGCCTGATTTGTAATTTTGTACTACCTGGATAGATAAATTGAGTCCATTAGTACTTGTCAGTAGATTCGTGGCAGCAATCAAGTGATTCAGGAAAGCAGCACAATATCGAAGAACAAGAACAAAATGATTATCTGGCTCTTCACCTGAGGTGGACCACACTTTTGAATTGGACATAAAACCACAATACCTAGCACTTTTGGTATTCCCATTAGCTCACTTTTGCAATTCTTCAGGATCTACTGCTGAGACTCCTACACACCAGCTCCTGCCAGCATCAGCCCTCAACATCCCAGCATCCTTTCCCTCATAGAGCTGAGATAAACATTGAAAAACCACCACACAAATAAGTAGAAGTTATCACACTGTAGTTAGTGATGTGAAGGAAAATAGGAAAATAGGAAGGCCTTAGTATAGATGGTGGTAAGAGAACCTAATTTATGGGAGCAGAGGAGACATCCCTGAGAAAATGGCAATAAGCTAAGATCCACTGAACAAATTAGAATTTTCTGAGGCCAGAAAAAAAGAATATTTCAGGAAAAACAAGGTGGAAAAGACCACGGAGTTTTTTAGAAACTGAAAGAAGAGCACAGTAGGTAGAGCTAATGATCGGATGAAGGAGGCTGAGAGGGAGGCAAGGGTCAGATGGTGCAGGACTCAAACGTCACTGGGTGTCCTGTCTTTTCCAGGCAGAGCAGGTCCTCCCACTTACCTCGGCTACACAGGGACCCTGAATCTAGGATAATTACACTTCCTGCACGTCCAGACTTGTTCGAGCCATTGGAATTCTCTCACAACCCCTGACTGGAGTCATTTATGGCCAGGTTCGTTGGAAGTTAGCCAGAGAGATAAGTGAGCTCAATGAAATTGTACTATTTCATCTTCACTTCACCTTAATTTTTGGAACTAAGGCTGATGGAATGAAGAAAATCATATTCAACAGAATTTTTCTTTGAAAAAAAACACTATGTTTGTTTGGAAGAAAGTGCTTGTGATAGAGGTTAAAACTAAAGGAAAACTCAAATAACCAGGGGTGGTGATTAAGTTCTGTCCAGAAAAAAAAGGAGAGCAGAGAGGAAAGGAGTGGAGAAGGAACAGGCAGTATGGACAGAAGCAAGCAAGATGGCCACTTGTGGTCCACTGTGCAATGTCTCCCTTCCTCATGAGCCCCAAATGTCCATTGTGATTACACTATTCAAGGAAATGATAAAGGGCAGTGGCCAGGTTGCCACAGGGAGCACACAGAAACTGCATGGGAGGGCATAAGAGGCAGCGAGGCTCCCCCATCCATCTAGGTGACACATACATGTGGGCAAGATGAGTAGAAGTACTATAAGGTTAGACATAATGGGAAGAGCAGGGACTTGATGGTATACAAACCAAATCTGACTCCACATTCTGCATTTAGAGGCAGTATAACCTCTAGAATTACCTAAAACTCTTGGAAGTGTGATTAAATCATCCATTGAAATGTAATAATATTTTTAACGGCTTGTATGAAGATTAGGCACAGTAAAAAGTGTTTTAACAGTTCTTGGCACATAGTAGGTAATTATAATTACAACTACTAAATGAGAGAAGCTGGAGATAAAATTCCATGTGGAATCTTACCTTTGCTAACTATTAGTTATATTTGTACACTTTAAGACATTTTCATTCAGAAACTATAAAATTAAGCTTGTGACTTTTAAAGTCTACATTTAGTATCCACATTACAATGGATAATGTAAATGTCATGTGTGCAATGTGTTTGTGTGCGTGTGTATGTGTGTGGCCAAGAAAATTAAAATACTTGTGTTTGAGCTGGTTCATTTTCATTTTCAAGTTTGGTTAATGTCCCCTCTTATGCTAGATTACTAATTTTTTAACAAAATGGTATTTTTGAAACACTGGAAAAGCTAGAACAAATGTCTATGAAACTCAGAAACAAGACCCTATTGGGCTATTTCCCAAGATAAGAAAAGACTCCTACTACAGCTAACTGGGAAAAGAAACACAGTTTTTTGAGCATTTATCCTATCCCAGGTACTGCACTGAGCCTCTCTTGATGACCCCATAAAGTTGGTATTATTCTTATCCCATTTTACTACTTTGAAAACTGAAACAGAGGTAATGAAGCTTCCCCAAGGTTGGACCATGAGAGACAAGACATTCTGAGCTCCTAAATGCCACGCTCTGTGAAGAACCAGTCAGACTAAAATATATGAGCACCCCAGGCAGGCAAAGAATTTGGCACATCGCCAAAATATTTGTCCTGTGTATTTAAAGGAGAGGCTGAGCTCTGAGAACAGCCCAGCTAATCCACCACTGGGTAAAACCAAAGCTCCTACATGACAGACCCACGGCCTTAGAAGACAGTTTAGCAGCCAGCTGTGTTCACTTGACCATGCCCTTGGGGGTGTTCACCCCCCACGCAGCTCACCAGCCAGAGATGATACTAAAGAGAAATTTGGGTAAATGTAATCTTCTCAGTATTATTGCATTTCCAATAATGTTTCAGCAACCCAAAAATCTCTGTGCCCTGACCACTGCCCAGCAACTGTACCCTTTCATTCCAGCTCTGCATGAATATTGATCACATTTCCCAAAAGGTTCCTGTTATAAGATAAAATGAATGAAAAGCTTAACGAAAATGCACAATTCCTGATTTTATAACTTGAAGTTCTTCAGGCAAGACACAACAAATATATCTATACGGTCTTTTTCCAGGGGATAGCAAATTTGAAATTTACATTTTGATCTCAGTTTTACCTTAGTTCTCTTCTATATGACACGCAAAAGCTGAAATGTATTACAGTAAAACCCAACATATGCATCATGTGTATATTAAAGGTATCTGGAATTTTGAAATATGTTACCATGATCTTCAATGGAGAAAACTGTGGGACAAGGATACAGTGCTGCCTGGGAATTTCAAAGAAGAGCAAACTGAATACTGCTCCTTATTCTCCACCTCACAGACATGCTCTTTCTAATCTGAACTACAAAAAGCACTCCAGAAACCCATCAGGCAGCACATACTCTAACCAGACAGAATTTTCACTTATCCTTTTTACATCAGCCATTAATGAAAAGACTACACAGGAAACATGTAATTTAAAGAACCACGTGCCAGTGCTGGGTTTGGAAGCCCAGTTTCTGCTCTAACCAGCACTGTCCAATAGAACTTTCTGCAGTGATAGAAATTTGTGTATCTGTCCAGCACAATACAGCAGTCATTGGCCCATGCAGCTACTAAGCATTTGAAATGTGGCCAGTACGACTGAGGAACTGAATGTTTAATATTAATCTTTATGTTTATTTTTATTCATAGCCACACATGGGGCTTAGGGGCAGCATAGCACCCATTTACATTTGTCCCCATGTTACTCCTAAGCCTGTCACTATTTGCAGGACAATGTAGAAACCCTCCGGGCAATTCTGCCCCCAATCCACCTCTCAACTCCAAGGATACCCAGGTAACAAATATGGCTTTGGGTATGTTCAAGTACCTGGCTTTCCAGTCTCTCCGGGTTCTCCTTTTGGCCCTGGTACGAATGAACAACAATCACAGCAGTTCAAAAATATATCAGCCGTGTCAAGAGTGAAGTTTTCAAAGGGGAAGAGAGTGGCAGCATCGAAGGCAGGCTCTAGGGCTGGGGGGCTGGGGGTTGCTTCTACCATTTCAGCCGCTTCCATGAAAGGAATTTCCTTTTCTTCTGGAGCTGGGCCACTGGACGGCTTGAGACCTTTCGGCATCTCTTTTCCCTCAGATTTCTTCGTAAATTTAGTATGCGGTGTGGTCTTTGCTACTGTGTCCATACCAGAAATCGCCAAAATAATTAAAATGGCACAAAGCCAAGAAAACATCCACATATTTGAGGCTGGAAAAAAAGATATAATGGCAATATATATATATATATATATATATATATATATATATTACATAAGATCCCAATGTAATTAAGAAGTGATATAAACTATAAACGTATAAAAAGGAAATATAGGTTCCTATATGAACTATAAGAATAAACAGTATTATAATATTGACTGATATTTTAATGTATTTTAATGCAAACATATGCTTGAATCACAACAGGATATTTTATTTACTTAAAGTATTCATTATAAGGAACATTTTGTTTCAATTCTCTTTTCTGGTTGTTTTCCTAGTGTTACATGTTCTAAAATATTGTTCTCAATCATTCAAATTATCTTGCCAACTAGTAAACATGATCTATAATAAGTGCAACATGACTTAATAGCTTATACACCCTGTGGAAAACAAATATGTATAATTTCCTGACTGACCTCACTCAGATTTATATGAATCAAATACATTTGTATTAGAAGGAGATGAAAAATATTGAGCTGAGTAGTTTATTCCAGCAAACTCAATTATTTCAAGAAAAAATACTGGTGAAAGAGTCCTTAAATCTACTAGGGCTAATGGTCCTGTTGTGAGAGCAATTTTTTAGAATCTATTGTAATAAATGAAGGGAGAGAGAGAATAAAAAAATCATAAACGTGAATATATGCTATGTCCTTAGATTCTTCACATGTCATTTAACTCTCCAATTCTTTGCTTTATAATTTGAGGAGTTTTTCCGGAGAAGTCACATTTATCCTTGTATTATTTTAATGGGGCAAAGAGTGACTATTCTTATTAAGGCTTTTATTAAACAGAGTGATATGACATAAAGTTTCCAATGAAGTAAAATTGTGAAGTTCTTAGTGGTGTGATGCCCTGCAACTCACAACAGTCCAGAGCCTGCTAACAGAAGGCCAGGATTAGAAATACATGCTTTCTGGTTGGAAAAAGGAGGGGTATGAGGGTTAAGAGAATGGAAATAAGGATAGTGATAACATCTAGTATTTATAGAGCTCCTACTGTGAGTGGGTGCCTTACATTCATCAATCCAATCAGTTCTCAAAACAGCTCTGCCACGTAGAAGACACACCATTGATCACCTTCATGGATAAGGACACAGGGACCAAGAAGTTAAATGCCTCACTCAAGATCACACAATCAGGAAGTTGTGAATTCAGAACTGAAATCCAGGTCTGTTTAACTTCAAAGCCTCAATCCTTTCCCACAAATCATGTGGCACTTGTAAGGATGAAATTTAAGAACAATAAATTCAAGCATAGAATCAATGGAGGAGCTAGAGAAGAGACAGAATAATTCAGAACAGATGAGAATGGACAATGATAGGATGCTACATTCCTAAAATCTTACAAAAACCCAAAAATGTTAACTTTCCTTCATGTTGTCTTTGCTACCATATTCATCTACTCAACCAGTATTTACTGAATATCAACAAAGTCACAAGCACTGAGAAATCAAACATAAGCCATGGTCTCTGTCCTCAGGGAGTGTACAGTCTACCAGGAAAGATGAAAAACAACAAAAGCAGAGAGGAAAGTATAAAGGTCAAATGATCACACTTCATTTCCCCAAATATAGATCCCACACCCCTTTCTCCCCCCAGACCCTGCAAGAGTGAGCACATAAACCATGGTTACCAAGCATCTCTTAAAAAAAAGAAAGAAAGAGGGACACCTGGGTGGCTCAGTTGGTTAAGCAGCTGCCTTCGGCTCAGGTCATGATTCCAGTGTCCTGGGATCGAGTCCCACATCAGGCTCCTTGCTCGGCAGGGAGCCTGCTTCTCCCTCTGCCTCTGCCTGCCACTCTGTCTGCCTGTGCTCACTCTCTCTCTAACAAATAAATATAAAAAAATAAAATCTTTTAAAAAAAAAAATGTGAAGGGTAGTTAAATAAGCCAAATAAATTACCTCTATATTTCTAGTTAAAAAAAAAAAAAAAGTTTAAAAAAAAAAAAGAAAGAAAGAAAGAAAGATGGAAAAGAAAAGAAAAGAATGGACCACTTTCTTAGAGCAATCTCAAAATAGAGCAAAGACCTAAATGGCAGACCTGAAACCATAAAAATCCTAGAGGAGAACACAGGTAGTAATATTTTTGACACTGGCCATAGAAACTTCTTTCTAATATGCCTCTTGAGGCAAGGGAAACAAAAGCAAAAATAAACTATTAAGACTAAATCAAGGGGCACCTGGGTGGCTCAGTGAGTTAAAGCCTCTGCCTTCGGCTCAGGTCATGATCCCAGGGTCCTGGGATCGAGCCCCGCATTGGGCTCTCTGCTCAGCTGGGAGCCTGCTTCCCCCTCTCTCTCTCTGCCTGCCTCTCTGCCTACTTGTGATCTCTGTCAAATAAATAAATAAAACCTTTAAAAAAAAAAAAGACTACATCAAAATAAAAAGCTTCTGCCTGGTGAAGGAAACAATCAACAAAAGTAAAAGGCAACCTAGAGAATGGAAGAAGATATTTACAGATGACATATTTGACAAAGCATTAGTATACAAAATATACAATATACAAACACCCCCCCCAAAAAAAAACAAATAGACCAGTTAAAAATGAGCAGAAGGCTAGACTAGACATTTTTCCAAAGAAAGCATACAGATAGCCAACAGACCAAAGATGTTCAATATCACTCATTATCAGGGAAATGCAAATCAAAACTATAATAACATATAACATCACACCTGTCAGAATGGCTAAAATCAACAACACAAGAAACAGCAAGTGCTGGCAAGGATATGCAGAAAAGGAAACACTCTTGCACTGTTGGTAGGAATGCAAACTGGTGCAGCCACTCTGGAGAATGGTATGGAGGTTCCTCAAAAAGTTAAGAATGGAACTACACTAGGATCCAGCAACTGCACTACTAGGTATTTACCCAAAGTATATAAAAATACCAATCCAAAAGCATACATGCACCCCCATTGTTTATAGCAGCATTATCTACAATAGACATATGGAAATAGCCCAAGTGTCCACTGATTGATGAATGGATAAAGAAGTTGTGAGATAGATAGATAGATGGATGATAGATAGATATAATGGAATATTATTCACTCATAAAAAAGAATGAAATCTTGCCATTTGCAGCAACATGGATGAAGGTAAAGAGTATTACGCTAAGCAAACTAAGCTAGTCAGAGAAAGACAAATACTGTATGATTTCACTCATGTCAAATTTAATAAACAAAACAAATGAGCAAAGGGGGAAAAAGAGAGAGAGACCAAGAAAGAGATTCTTAACTACAGAAAACAAACTGCTGGTTACCAGAGGGGAGGTGGGTGGCAGATGGGTGAAATTAATGGTGGGGATTAAGGAGTACACTTGTGATGAGCACTGGGTGTTGCATGAAGTGAATGAATCACTGTATTGTACCCCTGAAACTAATATTACACTATATGTTAACTTACTGGAATTTAAATGAAAGTTTAAAAACTTAGGTACAGAGAAGTTAAGTAGCTTGCCCAAGATCACAGTGTTGATAAGCAATTGAGCTAGGATAGCAACTGATAAGCAATAGAGCTAGGATTAAAATGTAGGCCCATTTGACTCTAAAATCAGCCCACATGATTTTCAGTGTGCCAATGCGTGATCATTGAGACTGCAGAAGGTTCTGATAGTGGAACGTATCAGTGTGGAGCAAACAAAGTTACAGAGGGAAACAAAGCACATCCACCTGGAAACCAAAGAGCTACAGAAAAAAAATGAGCAGAACAACTAAAATAAGGAAGGTGCTCAGTGTCCCTATTTGGGAGTCTGAATTGTCCTCATACATATTTTTCTTGTATTGTGGCTTCCTGCTTCCCAGTTTAAATATAGATGTTAAAGGATAATATAATTGGTACTGTAAGACTATGATGAAGCTTCCCAGGAATCAGAGATGAGAAAAAACATAAAACCCTTTGAAAAACAGCAAAGCAAGAGTCAATAACAAGTTGGTGGTGCATATATATAATATCTTTTTAATTGGAATTTTTTCATGTTTATGCAAAAACATAAAAACCTAGCCAAAGGAAACTTCCACAGTGAGTTAAGCAAGTAAGGGCTTCAGACCAAATTTTAAGTCACTAAAACAATAAAACATAGCTCAAATGCTAAGTCTGAAGTTTAACGCAGGCATAAATCTTAACAGATGGATTAGAAGTAAAGATTTCAAAGGAGGTTGAAGTCTCCAATAAACACAAATACAGTCGGCCTTTTTACTCATCCTGAAGATCACCTGGGCTATCAGCATTTCAAGAGCAGGAAGTTGGGTGTGTGTGTGTCTCTCTCTCTTTCTTTCTTCTGTTTTCCATGCCTAGCATAATGTTTGCAAATAATATGTATCCCATAAATCTCTGTTGAACCAAAATGCAGTAAATGTAGTAAATTGCATTGTATTCTCCAATTTTCCACTCTTCCCGTATCCACACTCTTTGATACATGGAGTTTGCATCATCTCCCAAAAAGAAACGAGGTTTATATTCCAAACTCTTGACTTTGAGTTCAGATATGATAGGACTTTAGCCAGTAGAATAAGGTAGAAGTGACAGGGTGCCATATCCAAGCCTAGGTGTCAAGAGCCCTTATGTGTTTCCACTTGCTCTTTTGCACTTTTTGGTCATTGCCATGAGAATGATGTACATGGCCAAGCTTGCTAGCCACAGAGAAGGATGAGAGACACATGGAGCAGAGCTACCTCAGGTAAGTTGCCCTAGCCAAGCACAATCTGGATAACAGTCCATATCTGATCCATAAAGACATTATGAGCCCAGGTGAGACAAACTGAGGACAATCTAACACAGTCCTCATGAATCCCACAGATATATAACAATTATCTATTGTTGTGCAACTGCCTCAAACTCAGTGGCTGAAAATAACCATTTTATCATAGCTCATAATTTCATGGGTCAGGACTTTGGGCCTGGATCAGCTAGGTGATTCTTCTGCCCTATAAGACATCAACTTAGGATCACGTAGCAATGTTCAGCTAGTGCATGGGCTAGTTTGGAAAGGCTTCACTGCAAGTCCAGTGCCTTGATAGAAATGGACAAAACCTGGGCTCTTCAACCACCTAGTCTCTCTAGCATGCCAATCTCAAGATTGTCAAGTTTCTTCAGTCATGCCTTAGGGCTCCCAAAGAGAGTATTCCAAGAACATGGAAGTGGTCAATCCATTTAGACTGTACCTAAAAATGGCACAACAACACTATTGTTAAGTTCTAGTAGTCACAGCAGACACAGAGGACAGCCATACTCAAAAGGAAGGGCCATAGACTCTCATTCTCAATGGGAGGAGTTTCAAAACAATCTCTGGCCATCTTGAATCCACCACAGACACTCAAGCTGTAATTTGTAAGCCATGGAGTTTTGACAAGGTTGGCAGCATAAGCTAACTAATACCAATAGTTTCAGCCTCTGGCCTAACACCATATTTGCTGTCATTGAGACAAACTGACTGAGAAGGCTCCAGGCACACCATTTTATCTTTACCCAGCAGCAGACCTCTTGTGTGCTCCTCCTTCCCATCCATCAGCCCCCATAGTCCTAGAAGTTGCACCCATTCCCAATTCCTGAACAGAAGTTGAGCCAGCCCTTTCTGAGTTACTATCAGAAGGGATCTTGAAGATGATTCAACCTTATGAATGCCCCTTCTAACCTTGAGATTCTATGATGTGATTTGATAACAGTAGATATTTCATCAATAAGTGAAAATTTGCTCATAGCATAAAATTTCACTTGAAATATAGGTGACATTACATTTCTTCTACTGATATAACTTTGTCTCTCATTAAGATAATGCCCATGCTTGGGAGGACATTCTTTGAAGATCTGTTAGTTCTTTTCTTAGTAAAGTTCTTTTCTCAGTATTTACACTGACTTAAGAGTCTACATTTGTAAAACGACTTGGCAAGTTTAATGTTGAGGCTAGCACCATGGATTACAAAGAAATGTAAAACTGACTAGCAAGTACTATACTATAAGAATTAAAAGCCACTGGCTTTGTAGACAGTTGGCCGTAAGGTTCAGCTCTTCTACTTACTAGTTGTTTCATTTAGAGCAAGTTACTGTACGTCTCTAAGTCTTGGTTCCTCAGTTCCAAAATGGAGGTAATAGTAGCTTCATTTTGTGTGGTTGTGAAACTTAATGAGATAATGCATGAATAGCTCCTAACACAGTGCCCTTAACAACTGTGGGCTATTATTTTTAGTGAGGATTAGATCTAATGAAATTAACTAGCCAGAAATAGTATTTCAAAGCCATGACAAGTATTTCCTATTCTCATATTATGTCAGTGGCATTTGGCCCCATATCCATCTTCTTTTATGTACTCCTCTCTATCTCAAGGACTCAAAGCCTGAAAATTACTTTTCCCAGATCTCTTGTCATCAGGGTTCCAGTTTAGCTTCTGCCAGCGAGAGACACTTGCATAGGATAAAAAGACAGAAAAATAGCAGAAGGCATTATTTTCGGCTGGCTGCAGCTGGAATGCGTGGACTTGAGCAAAACTGAAGCACACCAACATCATTTCCTGTCTTGGTTCTGTGGGTGGCTGTGACTGCTGGCAGCAGTTTTCTTCAGTTTCTGCCATGGGCATCAATAGCAAAGTCCTGATTCTCTGAAGGCTAGGGGCAAACCTGGCAGCTAGGAGCAGCCCTGTGCACTCCCCCTTCAATGACTGCATTAGCACCCAGTTACCTATATTAAATCCCAGATTTAACTCTGTACTTAATCCTGAATTCTGTATTATTCTTCTTCTCCATTTACTTTATCTCTACTTCATTTATTATAAACTCCCAGCCTGTCTTAGCCTATCTCATATCCAATCCTATATTCTCTTTTCTCTTACCCCAATCACTCCTTGGCCACCCATAACCTCTTAAACCATTAGGTCCCCAAAAATTTTGTCAAAATATCCTCCCACAGGGGCACCTGGGTTGCTCAGTGGGTTAAGCATCTCCCTCTTGATTTTGCCTCACATCTCAGGATCATGGGATCAAGCCCTGCATAAGGCTCCATGCTCAGGTGGGGAGTCTGCTTGAGATTCTCTCTCTCCCTCTGCCCCTCCCACCTTAAATAAAAAATGAAGTCTTTTTTACAAAGATCCTCCCACAATCTTCTGGGGCTACAAATATATAATCCCCACCAGTGTTGTCTTTCAGGTGCATTCTTGAATACTGATTAAAGTATATATGTAAAGACTTTGAAATAATTTGAGGCACATGGGTATGTGTGGATCAGTTGTCAGGCAACAAAAATGATGACATTTTCTGACTTTAGTCAGGCGACAAAAATGATGGCATTTTCTGACTTTATACAGGGCAATCTTCCCCCTCTGGCCCCTATATAGTTATATAAGATTCTAAGATGGACCTTTATGCACATAGCATTCTTTTCCTATCTTAATAGTTACTTTTAATTTCTCACATTTCATTATGGCTGATATTCCATGCTGTGCTCCTTCTCATACCCAAGTCTTACATTATTCTTTCCTTCTTTCCATCAACAAAAGTTTATTAAACACCTACTCTGAGTCAGACATTGTATTATACGCAGGAGTTAGAGCAAAAAATATCTGCTGTCATGGAGTTTACATTCTAATGGCAGTGACAAATACCAGACGGTAAAAGTGATCAATATTTCAGACCGTAATAAGCATGATGGAGGGAATAAATAGGGGTATTTGATAAAGAGTGCCAAAGAAAAATGGTTTCAGAGAGGTTCTTAGAGAAAGCCTATGGGAGGAAGTAGCACTTAAGCTGATAGGAAGGCCTGAGGAAAGAGCACTGACGAATCAGAGGGAGTTCATCACAGGAGGAGCAAGAAGAGCTTTCCAAGCAGCAGGAGCCCAATGTGCCCTGTCACAGGGAGAGCGGGAAGGCCCAGTCTCTGCAAGTCTCGGGTGAGAGAGAGCCTGGTATGGTTCTCTTGAAACACACCGAGTAGCTGCTGTAATCCAGAAGGCTTTGCTCCGCAGGCTGTAAGACATCACTGAATGTTCGAGCAGGGGAGAGACCCGGCTGCTGTGTGGAGGGTGGCTGCAGACAAGACAAAACAGGAAGCAGTAAAAGCAAGGGGGAGTCGGTGTAGTCCAGGCAGTAAGAGACAGGGAGGCTCACACATTTGTTGCCATTATTTCACAAATTAAAAGATCAAGCCACTCCGGAAAATAATCATTATTGCATTTAATCTCTATCTGAAAAGTGCGTTTGCAACTCAATTAAATTGGAACTTAACTTTACAGTTTGAGTCTAGATGGTTCCTTAGAACTGTGGTGTTAATAGAGAGCACCTCGAGAAAATGAAGTTGAGAGAGCAAAGTAGGAGTCTACATGTGGGAAAATTCTTGAAGACTATGATTAATAATTATTTTCCTTTAGGAATATGAGATGAGGTTTAGTCATTGATCAAGGTTTAAGTTTAAAATACACAATGAGGGTGGCTGGGTGGGTCAGTGGGTTAAAGCCTCTGCCTTTGGCTCAGGTCATGATCCCAGGGTCCTGGGATTGAGGCCCCCAGCCCGCTCTCTGCTCAGCAGGGAGCCTGCTTCCCTTCCTCTCTCTCTCTGCCTGCCTCTCTGCTTACTTGCGATCTTTGTCTGTCAAATAAATAAATAAAATATTTAAAAAAATAATAAAATACACAATGAATCTGAGATAATTTTGCGCTAGGCAGTGCAACCTAGACACACAAATGTTTGCCTAGAAATGATGCTCATTAACTTTTGTCTCCCTAAGACCAGAGTTAATGAATCCTTAGCTTCTCTGAGTGGATTTTAGGAGTAAAGGGAGATCTTAGCCCCAGCTGCTGATATAACAACTTGAGTGGGACGAACTGGGTTGGGCTGAGAGGCTTCCCTGTGCTCAGATAGGGAAGGAAAAGAGACAGGGTTGTAAGATGTCTGAGCTCTGGTCAAAACACGGGGATGACTCCGCACTTGTTATACGGGGATGTCGGTCTCCCCGGTTACTTTCGCGCTTCAGGAATAACGGAAGGTGGAATGGAGGGTTAGGGGCAGCAGCTACAAGGGATCACTACCGTCACACCCACTTCCTGCCAGGTCGCCCACAGGATGGAAGTCCCACAACAGGAAGAAAAGGAAAATGGGGAAGGACAGTTGCCGTCGCGACTTCCTTCTCTTTCCTGGAGAGCTATATCCATCCACTGACCCATCCTATCCTCCTTTCCTTCATAAAGTGCCTAGTGTTGAGCTCGCAACATTAGGCAACCTCGAGGGAGGATTTCCAATCAGCTATTTCCTTCCGCCCCGTTCTTCAGCGAATTCAGACGGGCTTTGGAAAGCCCAGATTTTGAATTCCTTCGCAAATGCCATCAAAGGGAAGAAGGAGAAATTTCATAACTGCAGATTCTTATTTCTCACTTGACTTTTTAAGGGCAATTCCAGAGTGATTGTAATCAGCTCTGATAAGCTTTGCTCATCCCTTTGTGTTGATGGATGCTGCAAAAGCACCATAATTTCTATTATCTAGTGGGAGACTACTTCTCCCAGAGTGTCTAAATAAGTGAATCCATTGCAATTTTATTAAACACATTGAATATCATTTTGCATCCCACCAAGTTACATGTTTCTTGTATTTAACAAGGGTGCAGTAAAATAAAAACGTTCTCAGCATTTTTCTGTTAGATAAAAGGGATTGGCTTTGGGTCAGAATCTAATTCTAAAAAAAAAAAAAAGTAAGTCCGGCAGCAAACATACTCTTTTTTTCCTCAGCGCATGCCACCAGTTTCTCAGTTACTTCTCTTTTCCTCCCACCCTGTCTTAAATCAAGGCAATATGACAGGAAGCAGAATGTTCCAAATGGCAAGTAAAGACTGTGGCACAGGATGGGGTGGGGAAAACGAAATGCAGTGGTTGGCAAAGCTGGGAGCAATCAAAACAGGGCAGGACAAAGCAATAATTCAGGTGGAAAAGCGAACTCCCCCAACATGGGTGAGTAGACAGGTTAAAAATATACATTAAATTGAAGCATAAAAATAAGCTCATCATTCCACATCTCCAAAACCTAAAAGGAACCTCTAAGGATGGGATAAGGCAAAGCCAAGAACAAAAGTATTACAACTCCATTTCATCTTATTTCATTTCCTTCACAGGAATTCCGAGTGTCTGCCAAAGTGGTTTTCCTGCTGTAGAGATAAGGAGGAAGGAGGTGGGGAAGGCACAGTGTGAATGTCTGTGTGTGCAGCTGGAGGATTTTTGGTTGATGGAGTCTGCTAGTTGTAAGACAGCCGGGGGAGCTGAGTGTGAAAGGTGGGCGACGTGGAGGAGATGCCAATTGGCTGTACTTCCTGCTCCTTTTTTCTGTAAACCTACAACTAGTCTAAACAATAAAGTCCATTAATTGAAAAAAAAAGGAAAAAGCAATGGAGTCTGAACATGATTGATTTGTTCACTTATTTGTTTATTAGTTGGTCCCAGTAACAGTTAATAATCTAACAGAGCTACTGTTGAAAAACTGAATTTAAAATTGACATGTACTCACAATACCTTTTTGCTAACAAAGGTATTATGGCATGTCACTAAAAATCTCTGATGAAGCCAGACTGAGTTCCATGTTAGAAACTTCCTCCACGAAGCAGAGATTTCAATTTTTCCTACTTCCTTGATATAAATGATTTATATGCCCATTAAATAAGTATATGCAAACCTCAGCAAAGCACTTTACCTTTCTGGAGACCATGCAGAGTGCCTGCTGCAGGATAGTCCTGTGTAGGGAATCACTATGGAAAAAGAGTAGGAGGGTCCTCACTCCTGCTCCATCAGGTCCATCAACAAGTAGCCAGAGGTTCCCTGAGGGGCATGTTCTGGGGAAGCTTCAGGATACAGAATCTAACAGATTGGAGAGTTTCAAAGAAAAGGAGTTTGTCTTTGAAGGAAAAGATGGTTTTGGATGACATGTTAGATAAAGAATTTTCATCACTGGCAAACTTACCTTCCATTGATAGCCTTGCTCCTTGGTGCTGAGAGGTGTGTGTTGCTCCTTTTATCAGCCTATTCACATGCTCAGATGTAGGGAACTCAAATATGAAGGAAAACTACTAAAGATATGGCATAAAAGAAGTGTTTTATTATGAAAATATTTCTAATTTCCAGACTTCCACTTGTCTTTAATTTCTGCAATGTTTAAGATCCTTCCCCCTTTTTTTTTCAGCCCAGGGTTCTGAACCTACTCCAGTCCTCTGATCATCTCATAAACAGACATTTGGAAAGTCAGAAGTTTGCGAACAGACATGGTGTACATCCCGAAATATATCAGTCCCTATCCCTCCCACTGGAATCTGAACTAGTTTTTGAGCCATTAACTTAAATCAAACTTAAAGCAGGCAGCATAGAAAAATTTTAATCAGAAGTTGCCAAGAGAAATCAATCCAGGCCTATAGGTATTGGAGTTAGTTCCTGCCCTGTCTCAAGTTCTCAAAAAATTATTGAAAAACCCTTAATTGCTCCTCACACTCCAAAGGCCATTATCACCACACTGTACCATCATTTTAAAAAGGCAGAAACCTGGAAGGATATGGGCCACACTGTATTTATCGAGGTTGTGGTAATCTGCTGATCCTAGCGTTGTCCTGCTTTCTCAAACGCTGTAATTTAGCATTAGGCTCCAAGACTTCATTGTGGATCTGGGTTCTATTAACTCCAGGAGAGGGAGCCCTGAGCCTGGGTCACTATGAACTGAGGGGGGGGGGGGGGGTATGAGGAGTAAGCCGCTTTGCCACTAGGATTCAGTGTCCTATATTAAAAACAATAAATTTGGACTAGAGGAGCCAGAAATAGTCTTTACTAGTTCTAAAATAGTGAGACTCTTTAACCAACAGATTCTGCCTAAGCAAAGCACTCAATAATTAAATAGTATTATATCTTCATTTTGTCACCTGCTCTGGGGCCTATTCTAGGACTTCAGAATCAGGTCATGGGAAGCTCTACCTAAAGCAGTGGCTCCGGAAGACACTTTAGAGGTCAAGGGCTCTCCCAGGAAGAACTGAGAATCCCAGAACAATGGTATCTCTGATAAGCATCAGGTTTGGTATCAGCCCAGAGAACAGAAGGGAAACTGTCCCTGAAAAAGCTTCCAAGACATTAATGCTTTGCATCAAAACCAGCAGTCACTTTCTCTTTCAGGACAGCCTTGCTATTTAATATCCCAAAAGACCAAGGACAAAGAATGGCATTGTATAAGCTCTGTAACTCAAGCAATTAGCCAGGTAATGGTCTGTGGGGTTCATTATAGCAGAATGTCAATTAAAACACTTGGAAGGAAATTATGCAAAGCCCTTAGATTTCAAATCTTATAAACTACCCAGTAAGACTAAATTATAGTAAATGTCATATCACTACAGTAGGTATCCCACAAATGAAAGTAAAGTTTTTCTAATATGGACTCTTGCTTAATATCTCATAAATCCAAGAAATTAAAAAGAGCGGCCAAGTGTCTAGTCTTGATTCAACAATAAAAGAAATGAGATCAAGGATGTCATGTTTGAATTGAATATCTTCTTCCCTACCTTTGGTCTAATTAAGTAATACTTTGTATATCTCTAGTTAATTGTTTTTTAAAGATTAAAAAATATAACTATTAATTTGGATTTCTGCCAATGGATCTTAAGCAGGAAGATAAGAAGAGGAATGGGTAAAATGTGAATTTCAGAAAGCAAATTATTTCTCAGAAAGATCTTTAGATAAGATTTCTCTGTTTAATGACTTGTCTGACTTCATTCCCACAGGAGCACAGCATTTCTTTTTTTGTGTATGTGTAGATATGTCATCAGAAAAACTGACTTCTTCGAAATAGAAAATAAATGATAGAGCTCTTTATGAATTTTCAAAAAGTGCAAATAGCATTTTGAATCCAACAGTGATTTTTCCTAAACACTGGTAGGAAGAACATGATATACAAAAATTAGTTTCTGTCCTGAAAACACTCAAGTCAAGTTTAAGCCAGCAATTAATTTTTATTCATGAATTATAGATGCTTTAGAGAAGGGAGGGAAAATAAAATGACTAATAGATCTAGAAATGTAATGTTCCACTAATTCTATCATAGAAAGCTAAATGCATGGTGAATAGGTGTTTTTATTCATAATTGTTCTGTAAAAAACCACAGGCATAACACATAACACAGAAAACAAAATGCCTTTTTTTCCTTACCAGATAATTATTATGAGAGAAACCATACTTTTCATGTGACTTCCTACATCATCTCAACTGAGGATATGCCACAAAACAAAACCTAAATAAAAGCTGATGTTTAAGACCTTCATTGCACATCATCTCTGAAAGGGGATTAAATATTGCATGGAACCAAAAATATGTAGTTTTATCCCAGTAATCTCAATATATTACAATCTCCCTTTAGAATTTATTTATTCTGCTTCTCTCACAGATATTCATAAACTTAGTGACTTCAAAATTAAAAATGATTCTATACTCCATACCACAATCCTCCACATTTCAAAAATCAATACAAAAATATAGATTTAATACCATAGTGGAAAGACTGCCTTCTATCAATTGCATGCTTTTATCATTTCTATTCATATTCTTATTTCCTTGGGGCAAATTACATCAACAGGACTTTTTTAAGCCTGGGATCTTATTGCAAAAGGCCTGATGGAAGATAAAATAAATCAATGTTTATAATCATCACCTACCTTATGGATGTTTCCTTATCAGTAATCCCTCTCCTAGAAGGCACATTGGAAAATTCAATCTCATTTATCATTAGACAGGGGTCTGTTTTATTTCTTTCAAGATTTGCCCCTACCCAATGAGAGGTGAGTGCCCTTGATGAGGGGAGTGGTGACTTTTTCTGACTCTGAAGAAAGGCTCTGAAATCCGATGAAAGGCAAATGCCTTGGGAATACTGAAGTCTTAGCTCTTCACTGGCCTGACCTTGTCTTGAGGGATTATCTTTCATCCTAATACTTTAAGGTCATGACATCATAATGTCAAACAACTCTCCTGTTGAGTAAATACTATATTTTTCTGAAGGATCTCCACTGGAATCTGTTATTCAGGCAGCATTTGGGTATTCAGAAGCATCTGCTTCCATTGCTGAGTGAGCCCTCAGTGCAGGAGAACAACTACTTGTATGACATTTCTGAATGCACACTCCCCACCATTCCCCTCACCCCTGCTGCCTTTTACTGCATGGACCTGCCAGCCATTGACAATTGACCAAGACTTGTAGATTCCTGGCCAGGTCCATTTCTAGGAAGATATCCTTGCCATCTTTTTCAGGACTATAACAAAAGGTCCCCATGAATTCATAAATTACAAAAGCACTATTGGCCTCTTGATAGATCACTCATTCAGCAAGCAAGCATGCAAACAAGCCAGCATTCATGGGAGCCTGACAAGCATCTGCTCACAGAGCAAGAGAAAGACCGACAGGGTTCCTACTCTCATGGAGTTTATAGCAAAAAGATGCAAATAGTAAATATCAGATACTAATAAGCAGTAAGCACTATGCACAAACTAAAATAAAATGGAGAGTGACCAGCTAGCTTCTTTAAACTGGATGCTCAGGGAAGACCTTTCTGACAAGCTGGCACTGAAACTGCTGCAGTCTGAATGAACAAGAACATGGAGATGGAGGAAACCAGAGGATGGGCAAGACCATCCCAAATGGAGAGACGCCGAGATGGCAACAAGCATCAGACTGTCAGAGTGACCCAAAATGGATCAGAACTCAGATCCAAAGAAAACCAAATTAAGTCCCAGACAAGCAAAATGATTGAGTACATTGCCGCACTGTGATTAAGTACATTAACATATCTAAGACTGGACCTATAGGTGAGGACTGCTCCATCATCAAAGCATAGAAAATGGAGTCTGTGAGGCACAAAAAGAATTAGAACCCATCCAGACAGTCCTAAGGAGCCTAAGCCAATGGGATTTAAGTATCACAGTCCCATTAGTAAGTTGATCCCCATTATGAACTGGATGCAGCTGATTAGTTTAACCAGAAGCCATGAAATATTTGATTAATGTAATCCTCTCATTCTGATTTCACATTTACCAAGCGCTTCCTGATTCTGCCCTCAGAGATAAAAAGTCATAAGACTTTGAATAATTTGACACAGTGATTGCTCAGGGTAACATACAAAGTGGGTTTCTAAGTATCATCTGGCTTCCCCTGTAACTTGTTGGCATGGAGAAAATGCTACAGACAAACGTATGCGTACAGCAGCCCACGTCGTTCTAGTTCTCCTTGTAAATCACTGGGCATTATGAAAGCTGTCTGCCTCCTCCTCATTTTAGTGTTTCTGGGGTCCTGATCACTGCTGGACCCCAAAAGTGCACATTTAATCAAGCCTCCACCTAAAGTATCCCAGCCAAGCTCTAGCTGGCCTTTGCTTAGCAGCCACTGCCTCCAGTGCTAAGGATACATATATGTCTGGGGCTACCACATCTTCATCAGAAATACCTGGTAGTGGGTATCATGAGTGCTGGGTGTGGCACATAAACAATGAATGCTGGAACACCGAAAAGAAATAAAATGGAAAAAAAATACCTGATAAGTTCAACTGGGCATGGTGAAGAAAGTTCATGCTCTGGAACATGCAATCAAGTTTATTGAAGTCCATCTTTGAGTTTATCATACTATCTGAGATCCTTGGCAAGAAAATATTAGTTTCCTCATCTATAAAATGGAGGAATTCGGCTAGGTCTTTTTTCATAGATTTTTAATGACCCAAGTAATATATTAATGTATTTTTTTTCTGTAAGCACATAAAACAGTAGAGAGAACAACACCCCCCCCCAGTTGTTGCCTCCTGCTTCTGCTGCCCCAAGATGAGCACAGTTACTGTATATGACTCCTTCCAAACCTTCAAGCATTTATATATGTCTATATACATATAGCTACTTATAAAATACAATGTTGTTCTCTTTATGTTTAATAAATGATTCCACATTGCACATCTTGTTCTGTAATTTGTTTTTACTAGGCATTGTATCTTGGAGATTTTTCGATAGCAGAACTTACAGCTCTCCCTTAGTATCTTTAATTGTTGCATAATATTCCATTATATGACTACACTCCACATCTGTTTGTTATTCATCAAGTGGGGGTTATTTAGACTTTCTCTAATATTTATCCTCTACAAAATGTTGCAGTGAATATCCTTGCCCATACTTTATTGTGAATATAAAAGAGAGTAGCTAGAATAGCTCCAGGAAGAGGAACTACCAAATGATGGCATCTGAGTCTAGACTCAAGTTCTAATCCCTAGACCACCTGAACCATAAGAGTGTTTATTAAAAATAGAGAAAGAAATACATGAAGGAAGGCAGCAGTTTTCTTGGTCCCATCTCAGACCTTCTGAGCTAAAACTCATGGATGTAGGAGCCAGGAGCAATACTTTAAATGCTTTAGGAGGTTTGCACCGTAAAGTGGGAGAACTCCTAGACCACATGGCTCTGATGCTGTCTGTCTCTAAAACTGTACTAACATGCTCACCTGCCAGCCACTTCCATGTGCAAGGCACTGCCTTGGGAGCTCTATACATATTTCCTGTTGAATTGTAACTCCCACCATCCAGGACTAGAGCTGGGTTGGTTGCAGTTACATCTGGATTCCAGTCCAGAGTTAGGTCTAAAAAATTATATGAGAGCCCATGGACACAGTGCTTCACACCCAAGCACACCCCCAAAAGAGTTATCTTTCACCTCCACATTTCGCCCCTGTGACTGTCCCTTCCATCCACGTTTGTTTCCACCATGGCTCCCTCCCAGCATGTGCTCTGATGAGCTCTGGATCCCTAGTACCTGCTGCTCCCTGCTGGAGGGAGATTGGCCTGTGGCCCCAACAGTTCAGTTTTATTTTCTCTTTGTCACTGTCAAATCTGCCAGAAAAGCCTTTCTCCTTAGACAACATGTGAAGAAAGGGGAGCTAAATGAGCAAAAACCCATGTCCATTGTGCTTAGAAGATTACAGAGCAAAGAAAGCCATAAATATTAATATATTAGTAATTGTATTTGGTGAAGATTTTCCCATTCAATGAAACCTTGAAAGGTAGGTACTATTACCTGCATTTTATAGATAAGAAAACTGAGCACAGAAATGTGATGAAATTTACCCAAGATCACTAACCAGGGAGAGGTAGATCCAGGATTCAAACCCAGGTCTGACTGCTACCAAAACTCAACTCACAAGCCTGCTTTATACTGTCTTTCGTCTCTACTCCACATTTCTATGATTTTTTATCCTTCCCCTTTCTGGACATTTATGGAGGACTTCATTCCCGAAATATAAGAAACAACCTTGAGCATGAAGTTTAAAGGGGTGTAGCCCACAGAAATCTTCATCAATTCATTTGGAAGTGTTCAGCAGACATCACACATTATGCTGAGTCACATCAGGAATTCATGCCAACCTCTAACTCTGTACACTCTCTGGCATGCTAACACCAGATGAATTTATGTACCACTAAACTTAGATAGCTTAAAACACCTCATTGCCTAAGCCCTCAGTAATGCTGATGAAATATATGTAGCTGAACTTATAAATCATTATCTTGACTTACATTTTAGAAATTGAAAATTATGTTTTCCAAGAAGTTCTTGGACAGTTGCAACTCACTAAAATGGAAGGACTATCATTGCTCTCTATGCCCTGTATCACTATACTAGATCACCTTTCACACAGTTACCATGAGCTAAATTGTGCCCTCCCCCTGCCAAATTCAGATGTTGGAGCCCTAACCGCAATGTGATGATATTTGGGAACTTTGGGAGATAATTAGTCTTACATGAGTTCAAAAGGGTGGGGCCCTTGTGATGGAACCAGAGAGCTCTCTGTCTGTCATGGGAAGACATAGCAAGAAGGCAGCCATCTGCAAACCAGGAAGAGCTCTCACCAGAACCCTGCCACACTCTGGCTCCCTGATCTCAGTCTGCCAACCTCCAGAACGGTAAGAAAATACATTTTTATTGTTTAGACCACACAGGCTATAATATTTTATTATGGCAGCCCACATTGACTAGACAATAGTATTAGATCACTTTGTTTTGGTCATTTTTATGCATTTTTTAAGATAAAAATAACACAAAGATTTTTTTTTTACTTATAAATTAATTCAAATTTAAATGTTAAAGTTAAATGGAAGAATGTCCTTATTCTTAGAGTGAAAAGCTAAAGTACTTAGTTCTAGTGAAAAATATTTAGCTTTAGTGAAGTTATCGGGATGCCTACAACTTAATTTCACTGGTCCCCAAAAAACTTATAGAGAGAGGGATAAAAATTACAAAATGTTAACAATTGTTGAATTTAAGTGAAGAGCATACAGGTACTCATTCCATTCTTTTTTTCATTTTTCTGTAGACTTCAAAGTTTGAAAAGTGAAAAGTTGTAAGTGTATTAGTCAGATTTTGCTGTGACATTGTTGTGTAACAAACATCTCCAGAATTTCGGCAGTATACAACAAAAGGCTTTCATTGATTTCTCATCCACAGGTACAGATTGGCTGGGCAGCTCAATTTTAAGATACAGGTCAGGTTTATTTCTGCTCTACATACTCCTGTAGTGAGACAGGTAGCTACCCAGCATATGCTCATCTTCAAGCAGATGAAAGAGTCCAAGCAGTTAAGAGAAACATATAACATCTCTTCAGAGTAGAATCCCAATAGTCATTTCTTCCCATATTCCATTAGTCATATTGAGACATGGTGAAGCCCGACATCAATAGGTATAGAAAGCATATTATGCTCACATGAACATAACAAGTATGAGGAGAAAAGAAAGAATTGATGACAAATCATCAATACATTCTATCACAGAGGAGACATTTCTTAAATATCAAAAGGCTCAATGGGGTCAAACATCAGAGAAGAAAAGGAAGAGAGTATTTATACCTAATACAACATAATTTTTTTTTTTTTAAAAAGTCAATTTTGAAAGATCAAAGGAGGCCTCACTGAAGAAGTCATGTTACAAAGCACATGGAGTCATAAAGGCGGATAAACACTTTTTTTCACTTTTCTTGGTAATGGGGTATCTGAAGTGAGGTAAGTAATTTTAAGAAGGAGGGGTGCTTTTTGAATACCACCCACCTTCCAGCCATTCAGGACCCTAGAGACCCTAGGCATCTTCCCTGATTCACCATCCCTTCAGTCAGTTATCCATGAGGAACTCTGGGATAAAATTCAAGCTGTGCTTTGTACTTCTGACTTCTTTCACAATAAAGTGTGCTTTCCCTGACTCTGAGTAAATTATCTTGAAAATCAGCATTTCTTGTACTAATGCAGTCCCTAAATACTAACTTTTCCATAATGGTCATCACAATCATTTAATGGAGTCTTTTCTGTATATTGAATTTTGATACAGCTATTTTAAGGTGCCCAGATGAAATTTAAATTATGAGCAATATAAAATCAAATATATAAATATATTGCTGTCAATATATACTTATAAATGATATATGTCACTATATATATTTCATATGTAAATATAAATATATTTATAAATATATATTAAAAACAAAACAAATTCATAAAATATTTTGTGTTCCCCTTCAGGATAGCATTTATAATCAAAATAACTTATGAAGAAAAAAGCAAGGAAGCCCCAGAATAAAGCTCCTTTTATAAAACAGCTACATCATCAAGCAGATTATATTTCTGACCCTGACTTGAAGGAGTTTGTCAGCTTGCTTTCTTTCCCAGTATATCAGCCCTGTTGGGCTTCAGTCCAGAAAGCCTCTCTGCTTTAGCTCACTTCATCTCTTCCTGACCTTTACTCCCCAGATGTGTATCTCATGTAACAGGTCTGTTCACTTGACTCTGACCACTTTGATCAAACACAGAAGAGAAAGGAGTTAAAGGAGAAAGCTTCCCTTACACTAAGCAAACAGCAGAAAATCCTCATAGTTCAGAGTCTTTGTTTTCAATAATATAATTTTTCTCTTAAACTTACCTATTTAAAAATTAGTTTCACCAGTAGCATGGAGTTCTGAAAGTTCCAGTTTGAAATTAATTTTATACTTTATAAGATTTTAATTGCTATGACATTTTGTTTCATCCTTCCTCTTATTGAAAATCTTATTGCAAAAATATTCATTTGTTTTCAGCTCTGGTAAAATTATAAACCTTATAGTGTAAAATTTAAATGGCAGAGAGCTTCCTTCTATTTTGTAATTTAATGTGTAAATAAAGTCAAATTTTAACAACTAGACATTTCACTACTTGTTCGTCTTTCAAATTGACTACCAAAAGAAAAGAAAGATTATCTTTTTGGTTGCTTCAAACCTTTTTCTAAAACCATTTAGCTTTGTCCCCATTGATTCAAGCAATAAGAGACCTAATGTTCCTTGAACAACTTATATTTGAAAATGCTTTTTGCTTCCTGAAAATATTCAAGTTTTATAACACTGGGATTTTTTTCAATAAAGTGGAATTCAAGAATATAGGCAAATCTCTCACCAGGGACCTTTGAAATATTGCAATATATCAGCAATTCGATTTAAACACTAAAAATAGCTTTTTATATCATATATTTTCTTAAGGTCTCGTAGATTTATACTTTCCTATATAAAACCAATTAACTTTTGCTAATGGGCACCCATCGCTAATATACACTAGCATCTAAGTGTTTGTTTTAAATACATGGTAATGGACCAATTAGAATGAAATCCTTTTCCACTTACTTGAATTCTGTCAGAGCAGTGACTCCATGCATATGGAAACAGTCCTAGTTAGCCACAAAACAACCCCAATAATATATTGATAAATTAAAACTGAAATATGTGTATGACCTGATTTTCCTCCAAGTTCCAGGTCACCTAAAAAGCAATTACTCAAATTATAAGACTTTTTCAACTAAGACCTTCTCCTAAGTATTTCTAGGATTCCCCATGGGTGTTTTGCCAGATAGCCCCACAAGCTCTGCATGGTCCACTGCACCCCACTTCTCCTCCAGCCTTTACTGGACTCTACCTCTGCTCCTCCTCCAGGGTGACAGTACATTGTGAAGCTGGGGGATACCTTTCATCACTGTATCCCACCTGGATATTTGCTTATTCTCTTGATGTCTTAGAGAAACTTAAGTGAAAATCATTTCCTGTTTCTCCTGGTCCACCTAGAACTCACACATGAGACCAAAGAGGGCTAGCCTGTGAGATACTTCTAAATAACACAGACAGGTTGCACTAGAATTCCCCTTTCTAAGTGGCAACTTATATGGCAAGAATGAATTCCTCTCCTGGGAGAGTTCTTAGTCCTTTTGCTTACCAGCTTCCCATCCCTTAGGGCTAACCCAGCACTTTCTACACGGCTCCAGAAATATCTGGATCCCACTTTGAATCTAAGACCCCTACTTGGATTGATTATCTGAATCTAAAGTAATATGCAGGGGCACATGACTGATTCAGTCAGTAGAGCATGCAACTCTTTTTATTTATTTATTTATTTATTTATTTATTTATTTTTAAAGATTTTATTTATTTAGTTGTCAGAGAGAGAGAGAGAGAGTGGGAGCGAGCACAGGCAGACAGAGAGGCAGGCAGAGGCAGAGGGAGAAGCAGGCTCCCTGCCAAGCAAGGAGCCCGATGTGGGACTTGATCCCAGGACGCTGGGATCATGACCTGAGCCGAAGGCAGCCGCTTAACCAACTGAGCCACCCAGGCATCCCGAGCATGCAACTCTTAATTGTAAGTTGGAGCCCCATGTTAGGTGTAGAGATGACTTAAAAACAAAATCTTTTTAAAATAAATAAATACGGTATTTAGTCAAATAAATGACTAAAACATTTTCAAAACCACTATTTGCATATTAAAATATGAACTTCCCACTCCCATACAATCTCAACTTTCGAGATACATGTTGAATTGGACATTTGTGGGTTTTCTGACTGAAAAGCTCCTTTTGGGGTAAGGTCTTAAGCTTCAGAATCCTGCATCCTCAAGGTAGAAGCCAGGAAACTCACTCTCCCTTCTAGCTACGCTCAAACATGTAACCTAGACTTCACCAATATGGTGTTCACAATGAGGCTTCAATTTGGAAGCAAACAACTTGAGAAAGGAGGCTTGGCACACAACCCAGTGTGGTGGTAAGGCTTACAGCAGAACTGTACGGCTTTCTCAGAGACTTCATCTATGCAGAGATCAAAGCGAGAGACAAACGGTCTCTTTTTTCTGTTTGCCTTTGTTCACAGGATTCCAGAGCACTCCTAGGAGCAGCCCCAATATTTTACAAAGCTTACACTGAAACAGCTCTTTCTATGTTTCTCACAGCCTTTCCCAGTTATGCAGGACTCAAACATGAACTCAATAGCAACTACATTCAGAGTATGTCTTCCTGTTTCTTCCTCTGGGTATTTTTAACAAAATTGGCCTATTCATCCCCAGATAAGATCCCTCAAGGCTCCTACACATAGGTATATGGTGGGCCTACCCCATAATTTCACTCTAGTCATACTCAAACCCCACTTAGACTCAAGCCAGAGTCCCTACTTTATTATCTTAAATCACTAACTTACCAAAGAATGAGCATATTCTAACAAACTTAAATATGTTTAAGTAAATAACCAAATAATCAAGGCATTCCATTTCAACATTTTAGGGTCATAAAAAAGGTCTTTTCACTACTAGTACAATTCTAAGCCCCATCCTACAATTGTAAGAGGCTCCCCATCCTTTCCCCCAGGGTTCTACTGAGATTCCCAAGGACCTCCAGTATTGTTTACTTAAAGAGTTTATTCCCATTTATAATTATCTGAGCCTCATCAGACATCCCAACAGACCTGGCAGTTTCTTCCAAAGGGAGTCTGAACCACCCAGAAAAATGGCCCATTTGCTGTTACTTTTGTAATTCTGTCAGTGCTGGGCAAGAGACTTTCAAGTATGAGCCACATTTTGTGCCCAGATTCAGCCTCTCTTAGGATTGCTCTAAGCCTGGCCAGACTCACTTTGTTGACTTTTCAGAAGGTTAGCTAAACGCAAACTCCATGCTCCGGAAGAGACCATCTCAAATTCTTAGTTATTCAATCCTTAACAAATCCGATTGAGGACACTAATAGTCCTGACTGAGTATCTTTTAGGAAAACTATTTCCATTCCCTCTTTTATGAGTTAAACATGCACATCTAGTTAACATTTACTGAACAGAACACAATGTGTGCATTCTCAAATTCATGGTAACCTCATACCTTTATCTGAGAGCAATGGGTGGGTGTTTCCTGATCTTACTGACCCAGAATGAAAGAGCCTATTCTGAAGAACTTCCTTAACAAAAGTAGTCCGTTCCAAAGTTAAAGACATTTTTACCTCCATAAAGCTAAATTACTAGCCACCCTGAGAAGAATAGTTTCCTCAGTAAATCTCTTGAACGTCCTTCTGTATAGTTTTTTAATCTAAAAACAACCGAAAACAATGCTTCCTTACCTTAAAAAAATCATTTTAAAGCCTTTTTAAATTAAATTTTATACAGTATTTTTTTTAAAGTACTACCTGCAAATTTTGGTCCAGAATTCAAAATATACAAAGTAGATGTCTCTCCTGCCCCATTTGCCTTTTCAAAAACAACCATTCTTTGTAATATTTTATAATTCCTTCTAGAGGTTGTGGGAGAATCAATGCCAGCATCATACTTCTTTGGAAGCTTCTTGAGCCAACTTCTTTTCTTTCATTTGCAACTTTTCATATGTTGAGACTCTAAGGTGTGGCAATTTCTGTATTTTTGTCTGGTCCTTATAATTATTTTGGTCTGCTACCTTACTATGAAGTAGGGTCTTCCAATTTTCTTGCTCTTTTCCAATGCAAGACAGTGGCTATTTTAGCCCTTACAAGTAGCTTTGTTTTGCAGAGTAAGGAAGTTTTGGGTTTGGTTCGATTTTGCTTATTGTTTTCTTTACCCAGTATAGTTGGCTGCTTATTTCTTAAGTTTTCCTGATATTATGCTCCTTATTGCAAAAAACATGCACTGCATGTCAAAAACTGTGAAGGGTCTGAGATTTTAACTGACTTGCAAATAACACTTAGCCTCCCACAGTCTGAGGGATGCTGGCAGAAGAGATGAGATTCCTGGGTCAAAGACAAGTGATGGTTTATTACTTGTAGCAATAGCCAGGGTACCATCATTTGTGCTAGTTCCTCAAACCTTAGTTCCTGCAGTGTGACGTCAAGAAGATGAAAACATGCCTGCCTATGAAGTACAGTGTGTTACAGGAGAGGAAACAGCATAAGGATCCCAAATCATTTATAATGGGAAGTAAGGTTGTCAGAGTTTTGCCCCAAAAAGAGACATCTATATTATCCAGTGCATTTATGATACTCCCTCCGCTGCTCTGGAGGGAAACACTATCTCTATCTTCCAAGGTTATTTACTCAAAAGTCCTTGAAAAGACAGTGTGTAATAAATATAATCAGCACCACTGCTCACAAGATGTGCAGATGGGAGTAGAGAGAATTACCTCAAAAAAGGTAGTGCCTCCAATCTGCTAGACACTGGTAGGGGTTTCAATCCATTCATTCTGTAAGTTTTTATTGAGCACTGCCTTTGCTCCAGGGGCCATGACCGGTGTCCATTAAAGGAAATAATGTAGGTAGAGGATTCTTTTTAAACCATGGAGAGACAAGTGTTAGCTATTCTTCCTATAACCACAGTTGATCTACCTTTTTAGTCTTTGCCAATAGAAGAGATGAAATATATGTCCGTTCCTTTTGCAGGTTACCTTCCAACATCTGTATGGATCTTTAACTCCACAGCAGGGGTTTAGCTGAAGAGACAGATTCCCAAAATGCCAGAGCCCTGGTTTCCTCTGCATGGAACATGCTTTTCTTTGTTCATAGACAGTTTTCCTGGGGCTTTCAGTCCCCTCCTTTCATAAAGGGATGAAGAGAGAAACTGATTAGCCTGGAACTCAAAAATGTAAAAATTCTCAGTTGTAAAATCACACAATATTTAAGCACATTTAAAAATGTTAAGCCAAAGATTGCTCTATTGGAGTGCTTTCTAATTTAAGTTAATTCATTTTGCTTATTCAGAATTCGGCATGGTGTATACTTAATTATGGTGTGTTATATAATGAATAAAGAAGTACTGGTAACTCTGAACATTTTTAAGATATATTCATGAAACAAAATTTTCAAGATGAAGAAATCAACTATTTGCAAATCAGTATATAATATATAGCTTGTGTAATACAAAAAAAAAACCTTAGGTAAGAGAATATAAATTAATTTCAGGGGGTATGGTTTTGTTTTTATTTTTGTTTCTTCTTTTTTTTAACAACTCACTGAAATATAATTGACACATAGCAAACTGCATATATTTAAAGTGTACAAAAGAGTTTTAACATACAGATATATCCATAAAATCATCACCACACTCAAGATAACATTCACCCCAAATTTTCCATGTGCCCCTGTGTAATTCCTCCCACCAACAGAGTGAAAAAGCAACCATGGGATAGGAGAAAATATTTGCAAGACATATATCAATAAAGGCTTAAGAGACAAAACATATAAGGAACTCCTAAAATACAATAGCAAAGATAAATAATTTTATTATATGTGCTGCTGAAGTGAGCATGTAAAAACAAAGAATCCAATTTAAAAGTGGGCAAAGGACTCAAATAGATATTTCTCCAAAGAAGACATAAAGTGGTCAACAAGTATATGAAAATAAGCTCGACTTCACAAGTCACGAAGGAAATGCAAATCAAAACACCACGAGATATCACCTCATATCTGTCAGGATGACCTCTATTTAAAAAAAAGTCAAAATAGCAAGTGATGCAGAGGATGTGGAGATACTGGAATCCTTGTGCACCATTAGTGGGAATACAAAATGGAGCAACTGTTGTAGAAAACAGCATGCAAATTCCTCAAGAAATTATAAATAGAACAACCATATGAGCCAGCACTCCCAGTTCTGAGTATTTATCCTAAAGAACTGAAATTTAGATCTCAAAGAGATATTTGCATACCCATGTTCATGACAACATTACTCATAATAGCCAAGAGGTGGAAGCAACCTAAATGTGCATCAACATATTAACAAAGAAAATGTGGCATGTACACACACGTGCACATACACACATGCACGCAGGAATTCTATTCAGCCATGAAAAAGAAAGAAAGCCTGTTACATGCTACAAAAATGAACCATGAGGATACAATTTTATTATGCTAAATGAAATAAGTCAATAACAAAAGGACAGAGGCAGTATGATTCCAGTTATATGAGGTACCTAAAGTTGTAATCAAACTCATAGAAACAATGTAGAAGAGTGGTTGTCAGGAGCTGGAGGGAGGGGGAAATGGAGAGGTGTTGTTCAATGCATATAGAGCTACATTCGTGCAGGATGAAAAAGTTCTAGAGATCTGCTGGACAACAGTGTGCTTCTAGTTAACAATACTGTGCCGTACACTTAAAAGTTTTGAAGAAAAGAGGTCTCATGTGATTTTTTTTTACCACAATAAGAAAGATTTAGTTGGGAAAGACAATTATCAAATAAATATCTGAAATGTCAGGCAAAGATGAATATTATAAAGAAAAATAAAAACCAGGGGAAAAGGATATAGAGAAAAAATCCAGTTGTACATGTGTGGATAGATCTGTTTCTGAACTCTGCAGTCTGTCCCATTGATCTATATGTGTATCTATCATGATGCCAAATGACACCATCCTTCTTTTTAACTATTTTATTGAAGGAGGTATGATTGATATATGAAACACTGTATGTATTTTACTTTAAATATCTTATAGTTTTATTTGCCATTTGTACCTCAATAAACCTGGGAGTCAAACCATATTTGGAGAATTCAGTGAAATATTTTCAAAAAGACTGGGGTTTGGGAAAAAATTTCTATACATATTTAATGTACACAACTTGAAGAATTTGGAGATAAGTATATATATTTTTCATAATTAGGGAACTATATATTTTTTAATGTTTATAACATTTATTTTCTGTCCTCTGACATGCACATATTTTTATTTTCCTATTTTGTTTCTTTCTTAATTTTTTTAAATTAACATATAATGTATTATTTGTTTCAGGGGTATAGGTCTGTGATTCATCAGTCTTCTAATTCACAGCACTCACCATAGTACATACTGTCCCTAATGTCCGTCACCCAGACATTCGCTCCCTCCTACCCCTCTCCACTCCAGCAACCCTCAGTTTGTTTCCTGAGATTAAGAGTCTCTTATGGTTTGTCTCCCTCTCTGGTTTCATCCTATTTCATTTTTTTACCTCTCTCCTGCTATGATCCTCTGTTTTGTTTCTTAAATTCCACATATGAGAGCATATGATAATTGTCTTTGACTAACTTATTTCACTTAGCATAATACCCTCTAGTTCCATGCACATCGTTGCAAATGGCAAGATTTCATTTTGATGGCTGTATAATATTCCATCATATATATTTTCACATCTTCTTTATCCATTCATCTGTTGATGGACATATAGGTTCTTTCCATAGTTTGGCTATTGTGGATATTGCTGCTATAAACACTGGGGTGCAGATGCCCCTTCGGATCACTACATTTTTATCTTTAGGGTAAATACCCAGTAGTGCAACTGCTGGGTCATAGGGTAGCTCTATTTTTAACTTTTTGAGGAAACTCCACACTGTTTTCCAGAGTGGCTGCACCATGAGATAAGTATAAGTATATCCATGATACCATAACCACAATCTTTGCTTTACACATATCCATCTATAAATTTTTTTTAAATCCATCACCTACAAAATTTCCTCCTGTTGTCTTTATTTATTGTGCGATAAGAACATTTAACATTAGATCTATCCTCTCAGCAAAATTTTAAGTATATTATACAATATTATTAATGAGGAATCTAACATAGCCAAACTAATAGAAGCAGAAAATAGATGAATTTCCAGGTTGCCAGGGCCTGGGAAGACGGGGGAACAAGAGGATTAGTCAAAGAATACAAAATTTCAGTTATTCAAGATGAATAAGTCCTAGAGATTTACTGGACAGCAGAATGCCTGTATTCAACAAGGCAGCTTTGGACACTATTATTGAAGCCATATAAAAACACTGATTATTGAAGCCACATAAAAACTCTTGAAATCAAGTAGTGTAAAAAAGCTTTATTCTTTTTCAACTTGTTTTGGCTATCTGGGATCATTGTATTTTTATATAAATTTTAGAATCAGCTAACCAATGTCTACTAAAAATTTCTTCAAGGATTTGGATTGGGATTGAGTTAAATGTCAATTTGTTTGTGTAGAATTGACATTTTAACAATATTGACTCTTCCAATCTATAAGTCTGATATATCCCTCCACTTATTTATGTCTTCTTTATAATTTTCTCAGCAGTGTTTTATAGTACTTAGTATACAGGTCTTGAACATCTTTTGTGAAATTTAACCCTAAGTATCTCAGATGCTGGTGCTAATGTGAAGAGTATTATTTATTTAAATTTAAATTCTTGTATTTTGTATGTTGATTTAGTATCCTACAACTTGCTAAGCTCACTTACCACTTCTAGTTGCTTTTTATAGATTCATTGGGGATTTTCTACATAGGCTATTGTGTTTTCTGTGAATAAAGACAGTTTTCCTCTTTTTTTTTCCCAGTCTGTATGACTTTTATTTTTCTTACCTTATTTGGCTGGTTAGGACATTTATTCTAATGCCAAATAGAAGTACTGAGACTAAACACTCTTGCCTTGATACCAATGTTGAAAGGACATCATCAATCTTTAAACATTAAATACAAAGATGGCTGTAGGATTTTCTTTTTTTTTTTTTTAAGATTTTTTATTTATTTATTTGACAGATCCAAGTAGGCAGAGAGGCAGGCAGAGAGAGAGGAGGAAGCAGGCGCCCTGCTGTTCAGAGAGCCGGCTGTGGGGCTCCATCCCAGGACCCCGGGATCATGACCTGAGCCGAAGGCAGAGGCTTTAACCCACTGAGCCACCCAGGCGCCCTGGCCATAGGATTTTCATAGCTATTCTTTATCAGGTGGGAAAAATCTCTTGCATTCTTAGTTCTCTGAGAGTTTTTATCCAGAAGCTATGCTGAATTTTTTCAAGTGCTTTTTCTTTTTATTTATTTTATTATTACTGGGGTGAGGGGAAGAGGGAGAGAGAGAGAGAGAAAATCTTAAGTAGGCTCCATGCCCAGCACAGAGCCCAACACAAGGCTCAATCTTGAGCCCAACCCTGAGATCATGACCTGAGCCAAAATCAGGAGTTGGACACTTGGGGCACCTGGGTGGCTCAGTCATTGGGTGTCTGCCTTCAGCTCAGGTCATGGTCCCAGAGTCCTGGGATTGAGCCCAGCATTGGGCTCCATGCTCAGCAGAAAGCCTGCTTCTCCCTCTCCCACTCCCCCCGCTTGTGTTTCCTCTCTCGCTGTATCTCTCTCTATCAAATAAATAACTAAAATCTTTAAAAAAATAAATAAATAAAAGAGTCGGACACTTAGCTGACTGAGCCACTCAGGTGCCCCTATGACATTTCTTGTCAAACTGCTCTGCTGATAATAAATTCTAGCAACTTTTGCGTGTCTGGAAAATACTCTGACTTCACCTCCATTTCCAAAATATATTTAAGCTACATGTAGATTTCTAAAATAATAGGGATTATTATATCATTTGGTACTTTAAACTTGATGCTCTACTATTTTCTGGTTTGCACTCTGTCATATGTAGTTTTGGTTTTCTGTATGTAATATGTCATTTTCCTTTGACTGATTTAATTATGTTTTCTTTATT
>ML111847.1:52691-108204 GCA_003697995.1 Taxidea taxus jeffersonii
CTGCTTTTAAGCAACTTAATTATCTCCTTTGTGTGGTTTTCTTCATGTGTCCTCTGATGGGGGTTTGTCAAGCTTTCTATATCGATAGGGTTTACAGTTTTCTCAGGTTGAGTAATATTTCAGCCACTATTTCTTCAGATTTCTTTTTCTGCCTTTCTCCAATCTCTCTTTTTTCCTTCTGAGACTCCAAAGGCATGCATATGAAGATACTGAAGGTATCCCACACTTTACTAGTGTTCTGTTCATTTTTCTGTCTTCTTTTTTTCTCTCAGTGTTTCATTTAGGATAGTTTCTTCAAATTCTCTAACTTTTCCTCCTATAATGTATAACCACCTTTTAAATTGCATTCAAACATAATATGTTTCATCTCTAGAAATTCAGTTTAGGTCTTATTTATATCTTTCATTTCTCTCTTCATCATGCTCATGCCTTTCTCTGCCTTTTTCAATATATGGAATATAATAGTTGATTTATTGTCCTTTTCTACTCTTTCTATCATCTATCTAATTTCCACCATTTGTATTTCTATTAATTGACTTTTGTCTTCATTGTGGATATTTTACTATCTCTTTGAATGCCTAGTAATTTTTTATTAGATGCCAGACATTGTGATATATACATTGTTGGATACTGAGTACTTTGTACTCCTTTAAATATTTTTGGATGTTTTTCAGGGACTCAGAAAGTTTCTTGGAAATGAATATTAGTTTTTTTTTTCTCTTTACATATTTTTAGGCTCTGTTCCAAAATGTGATTAATTTACTTGGAAACAGATATTTTGAGATTTGCTTCTAAGCTTTATTAGTCAGGTTTAAATAGCCATTGGTCTAGGACAGGATTTAGCAAACTTTTTGTAAAGACCCACATAGTTAATAGGTAGGCTTTGTGGGCCACATATAACCTGATGCATACTCTTCTTTACTTGCCTTCAATAACCGTTTAAAAAAGTAAAACCAGGGCCACCTGGTTGGCTCAGTGGGTTCAGCCTCTGCCTTCAGCTCAGGTCATGATCTCAGGGTCCTGGGATCGAGCCCCGAATTTGGCTCTCTGCTCAGCAGTGCTCTGCCTTTTCCATTTTAAGTGCCTTGGGCTTCTTGAATTCTGCACTCTATCTCCTCAACCAAGGGATAGTGCCAGGTTCTGGTCAGGCTTTTCTCCCTGTACTGAAGCCTAGAAATTCCCATTATATTGTAGCTTGGACAATCACTGGGCTCACCTGGTTTGTGCCCTTCTCTCAAAGATCACTTTTCTGTACAGCCTGTTGTACAATATCTGAAAACCATTGTTTTATATCTTTTGTCTGGTTATTTAGTTGTTTAAGATAAATCTCTTCTGTGGTTAATTCATAATGAACAAAAATGTCAGTCAAGAATATAATTTTTAAGTATTTACATAAAATTAAATATTAAGCTCAAGCAAAAGCATCATGGGTTTTTTTTCTACAACTTATATAATTAAAATTATGCTCATATATTACATAATAAACCACAAGAAGAAAATATTTTCCCTTATGGCCCAGAAATTGCACTACTAGGTATTTACCCAAAGAAAACAAACATGGTAATGTGAAGGGGCACCTGCACCCAAATGTTTACAGCAGCAATGTCCACAATAGCCAAACTATGGGAAGAGCCCAGATGTCTACTGACAGATGAATGGATAAAGAAGATGTCACATAGATAGATAGATAGATAGATAGAGATATAGATAGATAGATACACACACACACACTCACACACACACAATGGAATATTACTCAGCCCTCAAAAAATTTTTATCTTACCATTTGCAATGATGTGGATGGAACTAGAGGGTATTGGGGTATTATGCTAAGCAAAATAAGTCAATCAGAGAAAGACAATTATCATATGATTTCACTCATATGTGAAATTCAAGAAACAAAACAGACGATCATAGGGGAAGGGAGGGAAAAATAAAAAAAGATGAAATCAGAGAGGGACACAAACTGTAAGAGACTTTTAACTCTAGGAAACAAACAGAGGGTTGCTGGAGGGGAGGCTGGGGCAGGGGGTGGGGGAGTACCTGGGTGATGGGCATTAAGGAAAGCATGTGATATAATGAGCACTGGGTGTTCTATACAACTGATGAATCACTGAACTCTACCTCTGAAACAAATAATATACTATATGTTAATTTAAATATAAGTAAAACTAAGGAAATATTAAGATGACAAATTTTTAATTTTTTTCTAAAGATTTATTTATTCATGTTTTAGAGAGAGTGCACACAAACAGCAGCAGAGGAGAGAGACAGAATGAGAGGGAGGGAGGAAGCAGACTCCCAGAGCATGGGACTCAGTCTTTTGACTCTGAGAGCATGACCTGAGCCAAAACCAAGACACTTAACCGATTGAACTACTCTGGTGCCCTGACAAATTTTTTATTTAATTGTACTATTTCCTGAGAACGAAGTAGTTGTGAAAATTATCATTAGCCAAAAAAGGAAGCTATAGGATATGTGTCACCTAGATGTTGTAATTAAAACATGTTCTTATTTTTTAAAATTTTAGAAAATGGACTTGATATCATATTTGATAAGTAAGTAAGCTTTATTTTCAAAACAGCAATAGATATTTTTTAGGGTTCTAAACAATTTGGTTTTGAAAAAAGAGTTTCACTTACTTATTTAAAAACTAGGACAGCAATTTTAGGGTTATATATTTAAAGCTTTTAAATGTATAGAATAAATAAATTCAACTTACATGGGTCTTTTAAAAATCATCAGCTAATTGCTCTGAATACCTCTAATGACTTCTTTCAGATTTTGTTTAGAATGCCAATTATTCTAAATGACATGTTCACTATAATTTTAAGTCTTCCTTATTTTAAAACTATTTCAACTTGTGGTAATATTGCTTTCTGGCAATTAAGCTAAAAATGTGCCTTAAATATTCAACATTAGTACCTAAATTACATGGGCCATAACATCTCATCCATGAATTTCCAAGGAAAACTTTTTTTAGAAATTAACTGACTAACCATACTTCTTCCACTAACTGAAAAAATAATACTTCTCAGAAGAGCTTACACTAAAATGCCACTTCTGACATGAGATAAATTGACAGAAAACAAGTCTACCTTCATTAGAAGATACTAAGGTCATTCTAGTGCTATACTCAAATAATTCAATTTCATGTTATTATTGACCAGTGAAGTATATGTTTTTTCACAGAAATTAACTTAGTTCATGGCAGACTATCTGGAAAGCAAGAAAATATAATATGCATGTTTCCTGCCTCCAGGTATCTGATGATCTTGTTGTAAGAGAAGGCATATAACAGGAAATTAAATAATGCAGGAGATTTAATAAGCAACTTGCAATTTAGTAAAAATAATGCCATGCATTAAAATTCTAAAAAGTCAGCAATTTTACACATATTATGTCTAATCCTCTCAAAAATTACTTAAGAAAAGGGGCACCTGGCTGGCTCAATTGATTAAGTGTCTGACTCTCGATTTATGCTCGAGTCGTGGACACAGGGTCATGAAATCAAGCCCTGCTTTGGGCTCAGGGCTCAGTATAGAATCTGCTTGGGATCTCTCTCCCTCTCCCTCTGCCCCTCTTCGTGCTCACTCTCTAAATAAATAAATAAATAAAGTCCTTAAAAAATTATTTAAGATGAGCATATTAAACAGAACTCAAGTAACATCTCTCTCTTCTCCTCTTTTCTCTGTCTCTGCCTTTCTCTCTTCCACTCACTCACTCACATTTTTCTTTCCCCTTTCACCCTGGCTTCATTCTCTAAAGATCAATGGCTACCCAAATCTGAAACTCTGACCAGAATCATCCTTATACTCCCACACCAGAGAGAAAAGATAGCTTTTCCCTCCCAGTTTTACCTGGAAAAAAGTCTGAGGAGAAAAATTCTAATTGGTCTGCCTTAGATCAAATGTTCACATCTTGGAGTGATGATTGTTGCCATAGGGATGAAGAACAATAATGGGTCCAAACAGAAGGTTCCTTTACCACTAGGAGAAGGGGAAACACAGTAAAGTCCCTGGAAGGGGAGCCTGGGTGGCTCATCCCATTAAGCATCTGCCTTTAGCTCAGGTCATGATCTCAGGGTCTTGGGATCGAATCCCACACTGGGCTCCCTGCTCAGTGGGCAGTCTCCTTCCCCCTCCGCCTCTGCCCCTACCTCCTCCCCTGCTTGTGGGTGCTCTGTCTCTCTCTCTCTCTCTGTCAAATAAATAAAATGTTTTCAAAAAAATTTTCCGGAAGATACATCATAATTCCAGAGTGCTCTTTTCAACACAACCAAGCTTCCTTTTTATCACTCACTCAAGAAACATGCAGCATAAGATTAAAAAGAAAGTACTTATGGCAAAAATAGAACGTGAGCCTTCTTCAAGATATTCAGTTTTTTGCAATAACTTGGTCACTTGTCTTGCTTTCTGGGTTTAGGTGATTTAGTTTCTACCAGGTTTCCTGTAAAAAATCTTAAACAAGGATTGGCACAGTGTAGCTTGTGGGCCAAATGTGACCTGCTACTTGCATTGTAAAAAAATTTTACTGGGACAAAGTCATAGTGTTTATTTACATATTGTCATCACCTTTCGTGCTACAGTAGGAGAGTTGAGAAGTATGTCCACAAAGACTCAAATATTTACTGCCTGGCCCTTTACAGAAAAAGTTTAAAGACTCCTGATCTAGGTGCTTGATTATATTCAGATTCCGTTGTTTTAACCAGAATACTTTATAGATATGCTGTATAATTATTTTGCATTCACATTGTGAAGCACATAATACTTGCTTATCCTACTCTCAGTGATAATATGTAATCACTTCAAAAAGTTAAATATTAGTACCATATGACCCACCAATTTCATTCTTAGGTGTATAACCAAGAGAACTGAAAGCATACATTCCAAGACTTGTGCACAAATGCTCTTAGCAGCATTATTCATAATAGCCAAAAATAGAAACAGCCCAATGTTCATCAACTAAGAATGAGTAAACAAAATGTGGTATGTCCATACAATAGAATATTATTCAACCATTAAAAGAGTGAATGCTGTTACATGCTACCAAGTAGATGACGAGAAAAACATTATGGTAAATGAAAGAAGCCATATTACATTATTCTGTTTAAATGAAATATCCAGAATAAGCAAATCCATAGAAAGAGAAAGTAGTTAGTGGTTGCCAAAGCCTGGTGGGAGGGAGAAATGGGGAACTACTGCTAATAGCCATGGGGCTTCTTTTAAATTGTTCTGGGATGGGGCGCCTGGGTGGCTCAGTCGTTAGGCGTCTGCCTTCAGCTCAGGTCATGGTCCCGGCGTCCTGGGATCAAGCCCCATATCAGGCTGCTGGCTCTGTGGGAAGCCTGCTTCTCCCGCTTTCACTCCCCCTGCTTGTGTTCCCTCTCTGGCTGTGCCTGTCTCTCTGACAAATAAATAAATAAAATCTTTAAATATATATATATATATATATATTGTTCTGGGATTAGATAGTAGTGATGGCTGCCCCACTCTGTGGCTATACAAAGAACCACTGAATTATACACTTTAAGGGTGGATTTTATCATATGTAAATTATTTCCTCGGGTTGTATCAGCCCAATCCCCAATATCATTTTAACTTATGCTTCAATCATTTATGCATAATTGTTGCCTAGAAGCATTATTTTGTTAGAAGTTGCAAAACAGCTATTTTCTAATTCTACCATTCTTTCTACATCTAAAATGTACTTCTTTTATAAGGAAGAATTTCCCCTCATCAGCTACGCAGTTACATAAATATACAATTCATACAGACAAGACAGGATGTGCTTGGTTCTTTTCCTTTTTCAGTTTTTCAGAGAAATGATTGGTGCTCTGGCAACCTCCAGTGGTGAATGGTGAGATGTTTTGCTGTCATTACAAACTCACTGGTTTTTATATATATGTTGTGTTTCAATTCAGTCTAGTCAGTCTTTTTAATGTTGAACTGTCCCATGCCCTGGGAGCTCCTCTCTAGTTGGCTCCTATGGCCTGTTGGCATGATTTCATAATAGACTTTTTTTTAAAAACATATTTACTAATATATAACTCACATATTATACAAGTTGCCATTTTAAGGTATACCATTCAATTTTTATCGTATTCACAAAATTGTGCAACCATCACCACAATGAATCTCAGAATGTTTTTATCCCATATATCAGGCTCCCTGTTCAGTGTGGAGTCTGCTTCTCTTCTCCCTCTCCCTCAGCCCCTCCCCTTGCTCCTTCTCTCTCTCTTGCTCACTCTCCCAAATAAATAAAATCTTTTTTAAAAAATTTTAAAGGAAATGTTCATTTATATTATCTTTTATAATTATGTATTTACCTTTACTACAGCTTCATGTTTTCTAGTGTACAATTGAATTAAGGTCTGGGATCATTTGCTTTCAGCCTGAAGTACTTCCTTTAGTATTTCAGGTAAGGTGGATCACCTAGTAATGAACTCAGTTTTTGTTTATCTGGAAATGTCTTTACTTCACCTTTTTTGCAGAATGTAAAATTCTTAGTTGGCAATTTTTTTTCTTTCAGCTTTGAATATGTCATCCCACTATGTTCCAGCCTACACTGTTTCTAATTAGAAGTCATCTATTAATCATACTGGAGTTTCCTGGTATGTGAAAAGTCATTTTTCTCTCACTTGTTTCAAGATTTTTCTCTCTGTTTTGGCTTTCATCATTTTTACTAAGATGTGTCTGGTTGACCTCTTTGTGTTTATCCTACTTGAATAGGATAAAATCCATCTCACTAGGAAGGAACAGTCAAAATACTGTGCTCTAAAGTATCGTTAAATAATTCATCTCTGGGGTGCCAGTTTAGCTCGGTTAGTTAAATATCTAGATCTTGATTTCGGCTCCAGTCATGATCTCAAGGTTGTGGATCAAGCCCAGTTAAGACTCTGTGCTATGCATGGAGCCTGCTTGGGGTTCTCTCTCTCCCTCTGCCTCTTCCCTTCCTCCCCCTAAAAAAATTCATTCATTCATTCACTTATTCATGCATTCATTCCTTTGTGTGATAATGCTACCAAATTAATATGCATGCAGATAGATTTATTTATTTCCATTAGTTTTTATTGTTTAAAGGTTCTTTTTCATTATTTTTGTTCTTAATTATGTAAACCAACATAGCAAAGTCAAAAAATATAAGAAGGTATATTCACAAAAGACTATCATCAGTCCTGTCTCCTCCTCCTTGCCCCCCAAATTTCTTTCTAAGTAACCATTTTTTCTTATTGTGGTTAATCATCCTGCCATTTTTTAAAATATAAGAATTGGCATGTAAGTCCTCATATTCCCCTTTTCTCATACAAAAGATAGCATGTGGACAAAACATTCCTCACCTGTATCTTTATTCCTTTTTAAACTACATAATACTCCATTGTGTTGATGTACCATAGTCTATTCAACCTGTCCCCTATTGGTGGACATTTTGGTAGTATTTTATCAATGTATTAGTTTTCTATTGCTGCATAACAAATTATCACAAATTCAGTAACCTAATACAAAAAATAAAAAAAAATCTATTATCTCACAGTTTTCGTGGGTCAAGAGTCTGAACACAGGGTATCTGGGTCCACTGCTCTGCATCACACCAGGCTGAAATCAAAGTATTGGCCAAGTCTGTGATGTATGTGAAGCTTGGAGTCCTCTTCCAAGTTTACTGGTTGTTAGCAGAATTCAGTTATTTGTGGTTTTAAAATGAAGTTCCCATTTTCTTGCTAGGTGTTAGCTGGGATAATATTACCCAGGACCCTCTCCAGAGATCCTCTCACATATGGGAGCTTACTTCTCCAAAGCCATCAAGACAATCTCTTTTTTTAAGGACTTGCATGAATAAGTCAGAACCACTCAGGATGATCTTAAGACTAACCCTAAGTAAACAGACTAGCCACCTCAATTATGGCTGAAGGATTCCTCTACCTTTGCCACATAATACAGTCTAATCCTGAGATTGCTATCCTATCATATTCACAAATTCTGCTTGCACTCAAGAGGAAGGGATTATACAAGGTATATATGGGGTGAGAGTGAGAATCTTCAGTCTATCTTACAATTCTGTCTACCACACTTAGCATTACAAACAATGCCTGGCTGGCTCAGTCAAGGGAGTGTGCGACTCTTGATATTGGGGTGGTAAGTCGAGCCCCATGTTGGGTATAGAGATTACTTAAATAAATTAATGAAACTTTAAAAACAAAACAAAACGAAAAACAATGCTACAATGAAAGCTCTGTGTACATGTCATTTTATTTTATATTTTTATTAGTTATCTTTGAGATAAATTCCTATAAGGATTGTGCATGTATAAATTTCTATGCATTGCCACAAAGTTTCCTCCACAGAGGTCATACAAGTTTGTATTACCATTAGCAATGTTAGAAAGAGCCAGTTTCCAAACATCTTCACTAACAGACTACACATCAAACTTGTAGGTTTTGTCAATCTGATTGGCAATAAATGGTATTTTACTGTAATTTAAATTTGTATTTTTTATTATGAGAGAATCTGAGCATACTTCTCATATATTTAAGGGACATTTGAGCTTAAAGCATGATGCACTCAAGCTTTTCAGATGATGGAGATGAAAAAGAAAATTTGGCACTGGAGAAAAGTACGAGAAGACATTGACTTTTTGAAAAGTTCATAAAACCTATAGATCTTGCTCCCAAAGAAATGTTATTTAAAAATACCTGAGTCTTTTGCACAACAAAGGAAACCATCAACAAAATGGAAAGGCAAATTACTGAATGGGAGAAGATATTTGCAAATAATATATCCAACATCAATCCAAACTCTACAAAGAACTCACACAATGTGATACCAAATAATCATCATCATCATCCAATTTAAAAAATGAGCAGGAGACCTGAATAGACACTTCTCCAAAGAAGACACACAGATGTCCAAAAGACACATGAAAAGATGTTCAACATCATCATCATCAGGGAAATGCAAACTAAAACCACAATGAGGTATCCCCTCATACCAGTCAGAATAGTTAGTAGAAAAAAGACAAGAAATAACAAGTGTTGGTAAGGATGTGGAGAAAGGGGAACCCTTGTGCCCTGCTGGTGGGAGAGTAAACTGGTGCAGCCACCACAAAAAATAGTGTGAAGTTTTCTCAAAAAAACTGAAAATAGAAATACCATAGAACTCAGTAATTCCAGTTCTGGGTATTCACCCAAACAGAATAAGAACATTAATTCAAAAAGATATATGCTCCCCTATGTTTATTGCAGCATTACTTACAATAGCCAAGATATGGAAGCAACCTGTGTCCATTGTAGATGAATAGATAAAGAAGAAATTGTATATACAGTAGGCACTTAAACAATACAGGGGTATTGGGAGACCAACATTCATACGCAGTCTAAAATCCACATATAATTTTTGACTCTGGAAAAGTTAACTACTAATAGCCTACTCTTCACCAGAAAACTTAGTGATGACATAGTCAATTAACACATATTTAGAATTATTAGAATTATTCAGAATGTCATATGTATGATATACTGTATTCTTACAATAAAGTAAGGCAGAGAAAAGAAAATGGTATTAAGAAAGTCATAAAAAGAGAAAATATTGTATTCATTGAAAAAAATTAACTTACAAGTGAACACATGCATTTCAAACACATGTTGCTCAAGGATCAACTCTATATACAATGGAATATTTCTCAGCTGTAAAAAAGACTGAAATCTTGCCATTTGAGACAACATGAATGGAACTAGAGGGTATTATGCCAAGTGAAATAAGCTAGACAGAGGAAGACAAATACCATATGACTTCACTTATATGTGTAATCTGAGAAGCAAAAGAAACAAACACAGTAGAAACAGACTCATTAATAGAGGGGGAAAATGATTGAGAGGAAAGAGGGTGGGAGGATGGGCAAAACGAGGGAAGCGAATCAAGGGGAACAAACCTTCAGTTATAAAATAAGTCACAGGGATGAAAAGTACGGCATAGGGAATATAGTCCATAATATAATAAATTTGTAGGGTGACAGATGGTAACTACATTTACCTGGTAAGCACTGAGTCATGTACTGAGTTGTCAAATCACTATGCTGTAAACCTGAAATAACATCATATGTCAACTCTACTTCAATTAAAAAAAAAAACCCTGAGTTCATTCTTATAGGCAATTTACACTATTGCTTTGGATGCTTCCTGCTTTCACAAAGACAATATAGAAAAAGAAACAATTTTTATTAAAAAAATCATTTCTCTCAAGGCACCCAGCTGGCTCAGTCAGTAGCGCACGCAATCTTGATTTCAGGGTTATGGGTTCAACCCCCAAATTGGGTGCAGAGATTCCTTAAAAATAAATTTTTTTTAACATTTTATTTATTTATTTTTAAGTAGGCTCCACACCCAACACGAGGAACAATCTCACGACCCTGAGATCAAGAGTGACGTGCTCTACCAATGGAGCCAGCCAGGAGCCCCCCTAAAAATAAAATCTTTAAAAAAAATAATTTCTCTCAATATCACATGATTGTCATTTCCATTTTTCTTCTGTCTTCCTGGCCTATTAACCTGATTCACTGCTCAAACTTACTTCCCACGATGGGAGCCACAAAACCCAGAAGCTGGTTCCCCACCTCCTCTGACAGTTAGGGCACGGACTCCTGGCACAGATTTGGTTCATTAAATTCAGCATTCTCAATTTGGACAAAAAAGCAGAAACAGTAGCAAATCCATTATGGTGTTGAAGACAGTGGCTGCTGGGTGTACCATTCAGCGCCTTCTGTGATAGTGATAAAAACTGGGACGTCCAGGGCCCCGAAACAGCAGTAGTGGTCCTCCCTGAGCTTGATTCTGTGGTGCCATCTTGGCCACAGCTCTGACTCCTAGTCTGCTATCATTCCTGCTGCTGTCACCAGGCTCCTTCGCCAGCCCCCCTGAAAACTCTGGGAGCAATCCCATAGCCTTTCTGAAAAATCCTTTTTTGCCTTATCAGCCCTGACTGGTGCACTTTCCTTTTTTTTCTTGCAGAAATTCATGGCAACTTCCTGAAAATGTGAAAAAAAAATTAAAATTGTCCAAATGAAATGATAATGAGCTTGATGACTGCTCAGAAATTAGAATTTTGAAGTTATCTGGCAAGAATAAGAAGTTCATATGACTGTGCTCTTTGACCTAACACATTTGTCAGCTTTAATATCCACCTTCTTTCCATTGCCGGTTCCTAATAAGTGCTTAGTCACAAAGACATGAATCATTATAACCCTCAAGGCAGCTGGAGGCCTTGCTGCTCCCTTGATCTTGAAGTAAAATTTCCTTATAGTCAAAAATTCTACAGCTCATGAAATCCAAAGCTCTCTCTCAAGATTTCTGCTAAACCTGCAACAACTGGCATCGTCTGGCCTCGGTCCTAAGCCCTGAAGAGCTTACATTCTGCCATATCGCACCCAACACTGACTTCATTTTAGGCCCTTCTCACACACAAGCTTTTGTGACATTAATAGATTTGACTGCATCTTTCTTCAGGGGAGTGGGGTGCAGAAAGTTCACATCAAACAATGTTTTACTGACTCTAAATGTTTATCTTTCTATTAGACAACGCAATTATGGCCATTCTCTGAAGTTGAGACCGGTTGATGTTCAGCCCCAAAGGGGCTCCCTTTTGACCCAGTAATAATCTCTGTACCTTGTTTTTGTTCGTATACCAGTTCTTTGCACTGACCCAGTCAGTAAGGGTTGCCTTGAAAAGAATTAGGGTCATGAAAACAGCCATACAAAAAGCAAAAAAACTAGGGTTTCACTTTTTTTGCTGGATTTCTGCTTTTTGTCCACCTTTTGATTTCTGGTTTATATCTGTAGTGGGCTGTTAAGTAGAGAACAGGAAAGCCTTGAGGGAAACAGAGCATGGAATCTATAATAATTTATTAGAAAGAAAACTGAAGGAGACAATTCCACCCTCAAAGTTCCATGGGAACAAAGTGAGGGTTCCTTGGGTAGAAGGTAGCAGGGACAAGAGTGTATATTGAAGCATCACCAGAGAGGAGGCTAGAGGAAGGGCTGAATCACAAGGCTGGCGGGGGCGGGGGGGGGGCGGGCAGAGGGTGAACAGCAAGTGAAAGAGCAAAGTCACCATCAAGAGCAGCTAGATCTCCAAAGCACCCTCTGCAAGGAACCTGATAGAAGCTACATGGATGCCCACCCACCATTCTGCTGACAATCACAGTCAGCTCAGTAACTACCCCACAGGGGTATGTTAGCAATCCTCCCATTGCTGATGGCATAAGATCTGTTACCCATGGATCATCCATCAGCAAAACATCCTTCTAGACAACCCCCCCACATCCAAAATGTGTAATATAGATTCTTCATTTTTCTTTTTCTTTTAAGATTTTTCTTTTTCTTTTAAGATTATTTATTTATGACAGAGACAGATAGCAAGAGAGGGAACATAAGCACAGGGGAGCTGGAGAGGGAGAAGCAGGCTCTCCGCTGAGCAGAGAGCCCAGTATGGGGCTCAGTCCCAGGGCACTGGGATCATGACCTGAGCTGAAGGCAGACGCTTAACAACTGAGCCACCCAGGCAACCCAGATTCTTCATTTTTCAAAACCCCAGGACTTGCCAAAATATGGAGGTGCAAGTCACCAATTCCAGCACCTAGGCAAAATTTAGTACTGACAAAATCCACCCCAGTTACACATTTATCAAAGTATGATTCCCAACAAAGACAGTTCTAAGAGGAATTTGGGGGCAGCATTTAATGTTACAGTATTTTCTCTGCAGTAAATGGAATCAAAACTACCATCAGCTGATTGGCCAAATTAAACTTGTGTCAAGCAACACCAGGATTCTCTAGGACTCTAAAATGATTATAAGTCAAATTATCTCTTTTATCCTCAAATCAATAAAGGTATCTATGTTAGTCAATTTCTCCAGAGAAACAACATCAAAAGGATATAGACATAGAGATAGACACAGAGAAAGAGAAAGAGAGAGAGAGAGATAGTAAGAAATTGGCTCACATTATTGTGAAGGCTGGCATGTCCCAGGTGGTCCAATGGTGTAGTTCCAATTCAAAGGCTAGAAGGTTTGAGACCTTGAAGTAATGTTTTCTTTAGTCCAAAGGCAGGAAAAGGCCAATATCCCAGTTAAAAGGCAGTAGGCAGGAAGAATTTTGTTTTACTCAGGGGAGGGTCAACCTCTTTGTTCCTTTCAGACTTTCAACTGATTGAATGAGGCCCACCCACATTAGGGAGGGCAATCTGTTTTACTTACTCTACCAACTTAGAGTTAAACTCATCCAGAAACACCCTCACAGAACCACCCAGAATGATATCAGGCTAAATACCTGGGCACACCACAATCCAGGCAAATTGACACATAAAATTAGCTATCATAGTATCTTCAGCAAAGTCTGAATCATGGATGCTATCTTTGTCAACAGGGAAGGCATTTCAAATCCAAATTCCTATTTAAGGTGATCTAAGCAAAATAACTTTCAAATAAACTTTACCATATTGCCAGGAACCTGTATAATGCTACTTCCTCAGCATCCCCATTTCCAGACATCTTTACCTAACATGAAAAAATTCACATATATACTTGGCAAACTCCAGCAGCAGTTTGGCCAAAGAGCTTGTAATTTTCCAATAGCACTCCCAACTGTCATTGCAGAAACTTGAATTAAAAGACTTACTCAGGTATGTTACTAAAAATATCTGCCAGGTAAGTCAGGCCACGAACAAGCTACTCCCACGTCAAAACTATCCTAAGAATAGATGTACTTTCTTTTTGTCTCAACAAAGGGAAACTTCCAAAGGCTATCCAACCGCTGGTTTTAAGAGTTGCTTTGGGGGACACCTGGGTGGCTCAGTGGGTTAAGCCGCTGCCTTCGGCTCGGGTCATGATCCCAAGGTCCTGGGATTGAGTCCCACATCAGGCTCTCTGCTCGGCAAGGAGCCTGCTTCTCCCCTCCCCATTCTGTCTGCCTCTCTGCCTACTTGTGTGATCTCTGTCTGTCAAATAAATAAATAAAACCCTAAAAAAAAAAAGATTCTTTCTCTCAATCTTTCTAAAAAAAAAGAGTTGCTTTGGGAAAACCAGCAAATTGTGGAAGAGAGAAGAACTTTATATCCAGCTCCCATTTTCTTGACAGAACCTCTCGGAAGATGCTCGTTGTGAACTTAACACTTTCCATAGCAGTAAGCACGACTTCTTTCAGAATTCTTGACAGGGTTTTGATGCCAACCCATGCCCGTGTCAAAAACAGTGAGTCACTCTGACATGTTACCAGGCAGTAAGGCCCAGTGTGGTGCCAAGCTTCCAGAGACCCCATCTGTACACAGAGTATCACAATTTTTCTTTCAGGCAAAGTTTTGCTTGGCTAAGAAGCACAACATCATTTTGAAGCTGCTGACAACCTTTCCAGTTTCCAAAAAAGAAATGGGACTTTTTCTTTGATGGCATCAGCAAGCACATACCCAGCAAAACACAGGAGCTGGCAGCACTGAAAAACATCATTAGTTTTATTGAAGAAACTGGTGTGTCAGCTCCATGATCAGCTGTGAAATATCAGAAATGTCAGCAGCTCCATAGTGAGTCACATAATGAAGGAGAGACACCACTTCCATTACCTTCCCCCACTCGAAGCTACTCCCAACTTGACCATTCCCAGGACAGACACTTTCATCAAGACCTCTCTGGACATGTGTGGCTTCTTTCCTTTTCCAGTATAAATCTAGTAGGATTTAAGGGTTTTGCCTGAGGTCAAATCCTAACTTTTTCAAATCAAGATTTCTTCCTGAAAACTTCCAATGAGTTTCCGAATGGACAAACATGAAGCATCCCCTGGTTTTACTGGATTTGGGATCTCGCTGGCAAGAATTCAGCGGCACAGGACGCACAATAGCTTTTGTGTTCGTGATAAAAGGGAAAGCAAATGCAACATGCATCTCATCACTTTACCCCCAAGTGAGGGTCTCAGTTACAAAATATGGGCTTCTCCTTCTCATTCCTGCTTGACTGACAGAGTGAGTTGAGTGTTTGGTTGGGGAGCAGAGATGGCTTCCCCCGCCTCCCCTGGTTTCCACCACTGCTCACATGTCCAACTCCCCAGGCAGTCTGGGGGCTCCCACGCATCCCCCTCACTTTTTCTTCCAGTATGGAGGGGGAGATAATGAAGAACTGGTCATTGGCCCACATTTTATTAGCAGACAAGGCTGCTTTTTCTTAAAAGGCTTGTAGCCACATTCCGATGCTTCTCTTCCATTTTGATTCTCTCATCTAATTAGTCTATGTATGTGACCCTGGTTCTCTGGAGCAACCCCACAACAGTTTCTCTGTTCCAGTAGCTCCTCCTGAGACTGGAAAGATAAATCTGGCCAAAATCTTCTCCTCAGATCCACCCATTTTAGTCTCAAAAAAGTTTGTTGAGACCTTTAGGTCTTGGTAGTTCTGCCGTCATCCACACGAGCTTGCCAGAAGAGCCTTAAATGGTGGGGAGCAGTCAGGATTCAAGCAGAAAAACAGAAAGCACTCTAGTTACTTAAAAAGGAAAGAAACGAATGCAGGTAATGGGGATATAACATCATTGGAAGGCCTAAAGGACATCAGAAGGGAAGGAAGTATTACTACATCAGGAACCCCAAGGGGCCATGCTGTTCTGTCCAAAGCCATGGGACGACATTTGCAGCAGCTGCTGGCTCTGACACTGACGCTGACACCCTGCAGGCAGTCACACTGCGTGTCACCACTGCTGTTGGAGCCAGAAGTCGAAGGGCTTCTGCTGACATCCACCTTCTCATCTCCCATTAGAAGATCCCACTGAAAACCAGCTATGAGGGAGTCTGAGAATTGTAGCTCCCAAGCTTCCCACTCAGGGGGACAGGACAAGTATGGAGCTGAGGACTCCCAGATAACAAGACATGTGTCATGTGGATCAAAAATAAAGGACTTCATTACTTATAGCACAGCAGGCTGCATGAGGTCCATGTTCACATCAGTTCTCCTTACCACCCCCTCAAGTGCTACAGGTCAAGGCCAAGTGGCCAATGTTAGACACTACATACACTATGGGTTTGTATCCCAGCTTAGGAGCCCCACACTTTTGGAAATCCCAAAGTTTAAAGGAGATTGCTCACGAACCTTTCAACCTTTGTTCCAGAGGGAGAGATTATCTTTATTATCCTGAAGAGCAAATAAATCTGCCCCCTGCCTTTAGACAGACACCATCACTATCTTCCAAGACTTTGCCGTACAAACATCCTTGAAAAAATAGTTGGGAACAAAAGCTCATATAAAACATTCAGAAACACAAGAAACTGATGAAGAATTGTCTCCCACAAAGTCAGCCATTCGATTTTTGAAACAATACTAGGAAAATATTAGGGAAGCATTACCTGTACCAAAGAGAGACTTTCCTTCAACTGTGAAAGTTGCCCCTATGCTGAGCATACTATCCTCCCTTCTAGCCACATCAAAAGATCAAAGCTAATGATCACTGGGGTAGCAGATGTTAAAACATACCACCTTCTTTTCTCAGTTGAATTACCCTACAGTGCAGCATCTTTTTAAAATCATTAGCAAATAGTCAAGAAGGAAGGGCAATTAAAAAAATATCTGGTCATAAATAAGATTTCTCGGTAATTGATTCATTTGACAAGGGAGTACACAGAAGAATGACTGCAGAATCTCTCCAACAATTTTGTCTTAAGAAGTAGGTTTTGTGGGATTTTTTTTGTATAGTTGATGCACAATGTTACATTAGTTTCACATGTACAACATAATTATTTAACACCTTCATACATTATGCTATACTCACCATAAATGTAGCTATCATCTATCACCATACAATGCTAATACAGTATCATTGACTGTATTCCCTAAGTTATACCTTCTGTGACTTGTTCATTCTATAACTAGAAACCTATATTTTCCACTCCCTTTCACTCATTTTGCCTATCCTCACACCCCACTTCCCTCTGGCAATCAACGATTTGTTCTCTGTATTTATAGGTCTGAGTCTACTGTTTGCTTATTCAGTTGCTTTGTTTTTTAGAGTCCATATAGGAGTGAAACCATATGGTATTTGTCTTTCTCAGTCTGACTTATTTCACTTAGTGTAATACCCTTAAAGTCCATCCATGTTGTTGCAAATGGCAAGATCACATCCTTTTGTATGCCTGTGTAATATCCCATTGTTCACATATACTACATCTTCTTTATCTATCAATGGACACAGGTGCTTCCATATCTTGGCTGTTGTAAAACACGATGCAATAAATATAGGGGAGTAAATTTTTTTTGAATTGTTTTTTATTTTCTTTGGGCAAATGCCCATTAGTGAAAGTACTGGATCATATGGTATTTCTATTTCTAATTTTTTGAGAAACCTCCATACCATTTTCCACAATACCTGTACCAATTTACATTTCCACCAATAGTGCAGAAGAGTTCCACTTTCTCTACCTCCTCATCAACAGTTATTTCTTGTCTTTTTTATTTTGCCATTCTGACAGGTATAGGGTAATATCTCATTGTGGTTTTGATTTATATCTCCCTGATGATGACTGATATTGAACATCTGTATGTCTTCTTTAGAAAAATGCCTCTTCAGGTAAGAGGTGGGTTTCTTAAAACCAGTGAGATGCCACCTTTCCAAAAATTTCCTGCCAACACTTACAACTAAATGTGCAAATGTATCAGACTTACATTTGTTCATCAATTAACAATTTTTTTCTTTTTCCACATGCTAAGCATTGTGCTAACTAGTAAAGACAAAAGGCAAACAAAACAGACAAGATTCTTACCCTCGGGATGCCTGGGTGGCTCAGTTGGTTAAGCGGCTGCCTTCGACTCAGGTCATGATCCCAGCATTCTGGGATGGAGTCCCACATCGGGCTCCTTGCTCGGCAGGGAGCCTGCCTCTCTGTCTGCCTGTGCTCTCTCTCTCTCTAACAAATAAATAAATAAATAATCTTATAAAAAAGATTCTTACCCTCAAGAATATTATAATTCAATGGGGTAGACAGGAAGAAAAGAAATACTTAGATACAATAATTACAGATGTGGAGAAGTGCCGAAAAGGAGATAAACAGGAGAACCAAAATAGAGGTAAAGATTTTTAATCAGATAAGGAAGTTAAGGAGATACTGTCTGACAATATACCATTTATATTATCATAATGGATGAAAAAGAGTCAGTTCTGCCAGGTGGGGGGAAAGTGTTCCAAGTGGGGCAAACATCCTGAGCAAAGACCTTGAGGCAGGAAAGTTACAGGAACTGACCAAAGGCCTATATGACTACAGCCTAATTTGTAAGAAGAGATTAAAGTAAAATTTAAATTTTAAAAAGTTACCACTATTTCCTTTATTAAAGAATCCCTTGTTTCCAATTATAAAACAACTAACAGAGTTTGATCATTAGAAGCAGATGAAATTTTGATCTTTCTGAATATTTGAGAAAGACTATGGTTGTGCACACTCACAATTTCTCTCTAGCACTGCCCTCCACCTTCCACCCTTACTAAAGTCACAGAAGAGTTTGCACTGACCCTTGTCAGCAGGGTTACTAGATGTCAGCAGGGTTACTAGAATATTTACTGTTGGTGACATCACCCATAGTCCTCTCCAGACTTTCCCAGCACCATGGGACTGTATGACACTGACTGCTATGGCTTTGGGGTGGGCTTGACTTGGTTCTTGTGAGTCCTCTACCCACTGACACAAAACTCTGACATAATCCCCGGGAAAGGTTAAAGCCCTCTACTCCCTGGAGACTGAGGGTGGTTGGATGGACAGACCTCCCCTCCCTTTTACCACCATTTGGTGGCCCAGAACCAGCTCACCAGACAGGGCAGACATGTCTAGACACTTCAGAAAGCAATCAGCATGTAAGAGGGGAGATGATAACATTTAGCTGGTGCAGATGCTTCTTCAAGCCTCTTTATTCCAAATACCTTCCTTCCCACAGGAAAAATTCTCATCTCCTAGGTTCTCCTCCTGCCCCACGTCAAGGAAGTCATGGCCTTGAGTACTTTCCACCTCAACCAAGAAGATGGTTACCCATCTCACCTCCCAAGACCTTAGATGAGGATGAGTTTCAGCCCCACAGATAAATGAGCATCCATCTTCTAACTCAAAGTCTCTTTTTAAGTCTCACCAGTGAGAGCTGTGGTCCTGCTTTGTCCTTTCACAGTTTACTTATGTAATAGCCTGCCCACTGACTTTTTGGCAAGACTGACAAACAAGGTGCCTTGGGACTTTGCTCAGTGCATATCCAACTCCTTAGAGCAGCCTCATCTTCCCCATCTCTGGTCCTCATAAGCCCTCCGGTGACGAACGTGGACTTTGGACTCCCAAAGACAAGCAGGAACCATGGTACCAAATACCCTTGTTACAATGCTTTAAGAGGCATAAATGGAAAAAGAAAAAGCATGCTTAATAAAACCCATCTCAAACTCCTCTTGATGAGCACATAATCTGTATGTATTCAAAAGAATAGACAATATGCCTAAACCCTATGTGGCTCAGTTATCTATCTTCTTGGGGAAAAAATCACTAAAAATTCTATAAAATTCCTAATATATTCCTAAAGCCTAAATATACACCACTCACAGTTTTGTGGCCCAAACTTGGGGACAAATGTGATTAATGATCTGATAACCCCTAACAACAGAAAACAAAAATGAGATGAGAAATTCTCCTTTGTTGACTCTGTCAGGGAACAAGAGCTCCTGTCCCCCTCAAGGGTCCCTCCAGGTAGACAAGAATCAAATTGACATGAGACATATTAACAGGTGAAAATTAAATGTACTAGTGTACACACAGAGAATCCACCCAGACATGGAAATTTCAAAGACAGTCAAGTGAAATAAGGCATATACGTCATTCTGAACTAAGGAGAAGGGAAGAGAGGTCTGGGATTTCAGAGGAAAAAAAAAATGTATTTCCCAGGGTGATAAGAAGAGGAGATGTTTGGTAGTTAGATGTTTGCCCGGCAATACAGATGGGTTACTCAGATAAAACTTATCTCTGCCAGTAACCCTTATTCTGGGAAAGATCCAAATTTAGATTATGTAGTTAAAAGAGTAAAAAAGTTTCTCTTGAGCCCACAGGGTCTTAATGGTCCCCAACCTTAACCCTAACCCTGGAGCCTATATGGTCTTGATGGCTCAGGATCATCTTTACTCCAGAGTGGTCCCTCTTGCGGTGGCCTGCCCTTGGCCCCTACAATGCCATAGTGGCTTCTCTCCTGCAGAGACTGAAACTTCTCATTGCAAAGACACTGGACACACATACTTCAGCCCAGAAGGGTCCTTTGAGTTAGTTTACCAAAAACCTGTGTTCACGTTCAAGGTTGCTGGTCATAGCTTTGATCATCAGCAGTAGGAAATCCAGAAATCTTTCATATAGTTAATCATTTCTATCCCAGTTTCTATTTTTATTGAAGTACACAATTCAATAATAGTAACCTGCTTTAATTAAAAAAAAAAAACTGGGAGTTAGGCAATAAATGAAGACCATCTAAAGAGAAAAGGATCTTGACACTGGTTCTCTCCTGGTTTGTTTTTTTTTTTTCCTATTTTCAGACACAGTATGGTTTAATGGTGTTACTAAAATACAAGCAAACTGGTAGCTCAATACAGTGCCTTTGTTAGAACCAGCCAGCTGAATCATTAAAAAACAGATTTCTTCTGTTCTGTTTCATGTTTCTCTAAAATGGCACCCGTTTTGTGGTGGTAAATTGTTTTTAAATGATAGGTTCTCTGAGACCAATAATGCATGAACCCTCCTCTTGAAGATTAATATTATTTTCCACTCCATCTATCTCACAGTGGAAAATGGCAGCAGTAGTGGAAGTTACAGCAGGCTGGGAAAGCTGGTGAGACCCAGCCATCTGGCCTGGATCAGTTTCAGAGCTCTTTTAAAGCGAGTCTGGGTGAACAGAGGAGATTTGTTTAAAACACTTTGTCATGCTGCAAGGCCAGTAACTAGCTGGGCAAGGCAAAGATGGGATAGGGTTATAGGTCCCTAGATAGTTCATCAGAGTACTTGTATTAGTGAATCAGAAATCACACACCTGAAACAAACAAACAAGCAAGCAAACGAAAAAACAAAAACAGGGCAAAAAATGCTATTGTAAAAGAGATTTAAAGAAACTCTCTGCTCCCCAGAGGAAAGGCTTTCAATGGCTTCTCACTTTTTCACATATGCTGTTATGTAACAAAAATAAAGAAAAAATAATGCTCGGATTTTGTCTTCGCAGCAAAAACACTTCACAAATCTCTCAAAATATATGAGAGAAGATTGTGAGTAAATATACTGCTGTAACGGGGTATTATACAATTTGCGAGACTTTGATGTATGTAGAAGTGAAAAAAGCTTACATAAAGAATCTGTGTCTTTTTTTTTAACCTTACTAACTACCCACAAATAAGGGAAAGGCTCCAATAGATTACAAAATTGATTTAGAAAGTGTAACAGAAGACGAAAGTAAATGAGATTTCATTTCATATTTTAAATAACAATTTTTTGCATTTAAATGAAATTCTACCTATAAATACAGCATATGTTATAAAAAGAAAAGCAAGGGGTGCCTGGGTGGTTCAGTGGGTTAAGTCTCTGCCTTGGGCTTGGGTCACGATCTCTGGGTCCTGGGATTGAGCCCAGCATCAGGCTGCTTTCCCCACCCTCTATCTCTGCCTGCCTCTCTGCCTACTTGTGATCTCTGTCAAATAAATAAATAAAATCTTTTTTTTTTAAAGCAGGTTTTCTCTTATCTTGTGGAGAGGGTGCAGATGTGCCCAGATGGAGAACTATTTATTCTGCTCCTCATACATTCACTAAGTATTAAAATTAATAGATCATTTTCACATAGTCAAATGTCATAGATGGATTTGATTAAATTATAAATGTCAACATTATGTAAGAATTTCATGGGACAGTTGTAGGGTGTCAATTTGATTGCTACCATAAAATTTTTAGCAATTTCAAGTAATCCAAAGACTCTGTACCAGTGAATGGAAAGTCCACTTGATCTGATAAATTGACTTCAGTTTACAAAATCACCGGATGTCACTGAGGCTGTCCTCAAGTAAAACAGTCCCTCCATCCTTAAAATGGTGAAAAATAGATGATTATATTCTTCAGTCTCACCAAAAAAAAAAAAAAAATCAGTATTATTAGAGACATTTCTCCCTGTTACTACAATTAACTACCACTACCATCCACTGCGTGTGCACACGCACACAATCAACAGCACCTTTGTCAAGGTTTTAAAGACTGGACCACCCCACTTGGGATGCCTGGGTGGCTCAGTTGGTTAAGCAGCTTCCTTTGGCTCAGGTCATGATCCTAGCGTCCTGGGATCGAATCCCACATCGGGCTCCTTGCTCGCCAGGGAGCCTGCTTCTCCCTCTGCTTGCCACTCTGTCTGCCTGTGCTCGCTCTCTCTCTGACAAATAAAAAAAAAAAATTTTTTTAAATAATCTTAAAGACTGGACCACCAATCAACCTGCCCCAAGTGCCATCTTTGCCACCCCACAGTTTAAAACAATAGGTAGATCCTGCATACATAACAGTAAAGTTGAAATAAGCATCTCAAAATTACAGTTGATGAATTTATAGTCTAGCAATTCTGAATCTAACAACGTCTATCAAATCCAGGTCCAAATCTTGAGCTCATGACTTATGGCCTCCGCCACCTCTGGAGTCATCCCTTATTTCTCTGAGGCTCAGTTTCCTTGTCTGTAAAATAGAATTGTATCAACTTTGTGCATTGATGAAAGAATGACAGATAATCGAAGTAAGGCGCGCGGCACTAGGTGGGCTGCACGGTGCTGCTCAGTCACTGAACACTTGTTAAGCTCTGGATGCTTTGCGAACGGGATTCTCTCATTTTTGCTACTTGCACAGAGTGTTTTGTACCATAAAAAAAAATTTTTTTAAAGGTATAAACTTTAAAATGAGGGGCTGATTGGCCACTCTAAAGTGGTCTGCCTTCTCTTTTTCAGGTTTATTTCACTGTTAGATTCCATTTAGACTGGAAGGGATATTGGTGTGCTAGGGTCATGCCAAGACGGTACCACAAATGGCTTAAACAGAAACTTGACTGTCTCCCAGTTCTGGAGGCTAGAAGTCCAAGAGCAAAGCACAGGCAGACTTGGGTCCTTCTGAGTACTGTGCAGAAAAGTCTGCCCTAGCTCTCTTCCCCAGCTTCTGGCATTTTGCTGGCCATCTTTGGCATTCCCTGGCTCCTTAACACATCACCCCAATCTCTACCTTCACATGGTGTTCTCTCTGACCGCGGGTCTCTGTCCAAATTTCCCCTTTTTACAAGGACACTAGTAATACTGGACTAGAGCCCACACTCCTCCAGTATGACTTTATCTTTGATGAAGGGCACTTAGGACCTCAACATATGACTTGGGGGGGGGGGGGCGAGGTGTACAATTCAACCCTGAACAAGGTTATAAGACTCTCCTCATTTCCATGAGCTTTCTGGACCATAAACTCCAAAGGAAATAAGCAGGACCTAATTATAACTCTGGTCGTCAGCCTTTTTGCATTGCAAGTGTCTGTGCTGGACCACAAATGTGTAACGTTACATACATAACAGAAAGGATGTGACCTTCCTACAGAAGAGATCTTTCTAGAATTCTACCCTTTAAAAAAAAAAAAAAACACCACAATTAGTGTCTTAAATGTATGACTTTCATCTATTACTTAAAGGCATGACATTTATCAATTGCAATTCATAGTTCAGCTAACAATCACTTCGTTGACAAGATGGGATTTCAGAAAGCTACAATAGGAAATAAAAAAAAAACATGACACAGCTTGACCCAAAGCCCAACAAAAGAGCTTTACCTAAATATGTGAACATTTTTAAGGTTGCTCAAAACAAGGGAGCCAAAATTCTGAGGCTGGGAAGTATTTTTCTTATGACAAAATTTTCTTGGGGTAGATTTTTCTTATTGTGGTTTTCTGTTATTAGAAATGATCTGTATATGGAATTATTTTCCATATACGGAATTCTTTTAATGGAGGAGAGCTGCAGGCACAAAAAGTTTGCAGGAATACTAAAAGGAAGCCTCCCTTTGTGCCTCTCAGCTACCCAGTTCCCCTCCTGGAGGTAACCCCTGCTGCCAGGGTCTTTAGTCTCCACAATTAGAAACAAAGAGGTCTGTAAACTCATACCAAAGGTAGAGCTGTGGGCTGTCCTGACCCTGGCCTGTTTTCTCTTTACCTTGTATCTTGAAGATCCTGCTCTATCAGTAGCTGTTTCTTTAGTTCTAACAGCTGCACTCATTGTGTTCCAGAGTCAGGATTCCTACTGAGCCGGAATTTTATCTACACAAGTAATGCAGTGTTCTCACGATACTATAATGGGCCCCCTCCCTGCCCTCTGCCCTCCCACACCCTCTAAGACTGAGAAGGCAAGTTTGTGCCCAACACACAGTATCAAATGGAAAGATGGACAGACTTACTCAAGACTTTCAATGGCAAAAGTCTCCACAAAGACTTTCAATGCCACCATTTTACTGGAAGAGTTCTGTTTGATAACTTGCAGGTTTTAAAAAAAAAAAAAAAAAAAACAGCTAAAAATCAGGTTCAGCAATTGGTGCTTCTACCCAGCCTCTCTTCCTAGTTCCTTTACTAATGGAATTTGCAAGTGAAAGAATCATTAATTCTACACCACCATTGCTAACTAACCGCCGTAGCGACTCCACCCTAGGGCTGGAATAGGATTTATGTGAAATTCCCCGATTGTTGAACGTATATCAAAACAATGCTGGAATGCCCATGACCTTTGGAAGAGGGGGACACAAATTGCCAATTTGACCCCCAAAAATAAACATTTGTTTTTAACATTTGCCAGCATGAGTATCCTTGAGAATCTGATGGAACTTTCACCTCTCCTCAGAAAAAAAGGCAAAAACACATAAAAATTTTCACACAGTTTTAGGGAAACTCTCCCCCACAAAATCATCCTAGGTTAAGAACCTAGCATCAAATTATGCTCCTACCAACATGTGATTGCCTCTTTGCCCTCACGTCCACTTTCTTCTCCAACTTTTTACCGATTTGATAGATGAAAAAAGTATACCACTCTTAACTTCTGGATTGCTGATGAAATGTGAACACTTTTTTTAAAAAGTTGATTTGGTCATGTATAGTTTTTATACATTACTTATTCAAGTCTTTCATATAAGGACTCCGATTTTAAAAATTAAATAAAAAAAATTTTAACTCAACACTATAAAAGCAGGTGAACTTGGAAACAGCCAAGCCCTAGGGATCACCTGGACTAAAATAATGAAATCTTTCATCCAAGAGTATCAGATTCCAATATTGCATGTTTCACAATTTCCACTAGAGGGCAATATTAGCTTGTCTATTATTCTCTGACTTCTACAGCCCTCAAGACGGTTCGTTCCATTTATATTCCCTAAAAAGTTTTTTCTAAAAAAATATTTACGGGGTAAAGAGTTATAAATACTTCATTATGCATATAACATTATATAAAAATAACATTTTAAATATTCTATCTAATTTGTCACAACACAAGAAAATGTACCATGGCATTATAATTATCATAATCAGTGCTTCTATGTCTTCTATGTCTTCATTAGTATTTACTATTACATAGATGGAGTGAAATTACCATTACTTACAGAATGGCGCTTACAGCACGATTTTATTAATCATTAGTATTTAAAAACGGAAGAAAAACAATGGACTCTTGAAAAGGCAACCAGATTAATTCTTGATCCCAATACTTATTATAACTGGTGGACCATGTACTATCAGTTTTACCCTGATTTGTTCTTTTCAATCAATCAATACTTAATGATCAACTGCATTTGCAGGGCATTCTCCTGGGGCCAACAAAGGATTTTTTTCCCACTAGAGGGGTAGGGCAGAGAGGATATCCAAATACTATGTCTTACAGACACACTTGCAGGTGTTAACAAAAGTTCCTTTTTTAATTTGGGTGCATTTGAAGATCTAATTAGCTTTATTAAGCAATCAACTTACGCAGTAGCCCACCTGGCAAATACAAAGGAGCTCTAAGAGGGTGTACAAAGTAGAAGGTTTTTATAGGAAGGAGGGTGGGGCAAGGAAGTTAGTAACAAAAGAAAGGATTGCTTGCCTAAGGCAGGGTCACTTTCCCCCTGCGGTCTTATCATGCAGATTATCTCATCTTCCTTAGAGTGACCAAGGGACCCTCAGGATGGATTACCTCACCAGTGCTGACCTTACAATTCCTGACTGACCTGTTAAAACTTCATTTCTAGGGAGGCTGAAACTGCAATGAGGTTAGGTAGTAAGCCCCAGCCTGGAGACTTGGGCCTGGTTTTCTTCTTGACAAAGGTTGTAGGGCCAAAGAGGAAAATAAGGCTGAAAAGAGAGTTACACCACACCAGGAAAAATGGAGGTGGCCAGTGGAGGCTTCACACACATTTGACATCTGAGCAGACAGTTTAGGGAGCTCCGTCATGTGAATCTGAGAAAAGATCATTCCATGAAGAGAAGGGACATCAGGTGCAAGGGTGTTGAGGCGCAAGTGGATCTGACTAGTGAGAAAAAGCAAGAAAGCCAGTGTAGACAGAGAAAAGTGACCAAGGGAGGGGGAGAGGGCCTTGGCAGCAGCATCAGAACTGGGACTTTTACTCTGAGATGAAGAAAAGCTGGGGTTTTAAGCACAGGCATGATATAATCTATATGCATGTAAAGAATCACTCTGACTACTATTATAAGCAGGAATTAGGGGTCCCTTGACATAAGAAAAGTCACTTTAGGTCCCCAACCACCTGTGATGTATGCCTGACAGGCACTACTTGCCCAAAGCAGTAGTGATTTCTTGCAGAACTTCCTTGGATATGTCAAAATTATAAAAGAATAGACCCCTGTAGATAGTGATTCCAAGTGAACTAAGGAATGTAAGAATAACCACTATCAGCCTGGGAGATAGCTTAAGCATATCAGGGACAAGAAATCAATCATAAATCTCCTACTGCTGGCTGAAAAGTAGAGACGAACCTACACACATTCTTGAGTTTTCTCTGAGGGTCTAAACCCCTTTGAGCGTTCAGATACAAGGCCAGCTGGAACTGGAGATCTGCTGACGTTGACCCTTGCCAGCCCTTGGGATTGGGACCTGGTCTCTTTCACCTTAAAATGACTCACCCCAATCCCATACTGAAAGCTGGAAGCCCCTTCATGAATATGCATGAACCCTAAACTTGAAATTTCCCCACTTTTGTTGTTTGGGGAGACACTGCTTTGGGAAATATCCCGGGTGCTCTGGACCTGTTGCTAGTACAATCCTTCTTTTCTTATTCTTTGGCTTGGTTGTGTCTTTTGGCCCAACACCCACCAAGAGATGAACCCAGTTCCAGGCAACACTACTTTGAGAATAGACTGCAGAGGGGCCGGAGTTGAAACAGGAAGACTATTTAGGAAGCTGCTGCCATTAAGTAGGTGAGAAACCATGGTGATTTGGACTAGCCTGATAGCCGCAGCAGAAGGCCGGGGGGAAAAAATAGTCAATGTGCCTATGAGCTACTGTCCAGGAAGCTGCACGCAGAAGACGGGCATTCAAGGCAGAAGTCTGCACTGGAAATAGAAATTTGAGAGACATCAGTATAGAGATGGAATGGGATCATAAAGAGAACAAGTGTAGAAAGAGCAGAAAAGAGGCCTAAAAACCAAACCCCAGGATATCCAGTGTTTAGAAGTTGAGACAATCAGAGGACACGAGCAAAGAAGGATGAGAAAGAGAGTCAAGAGAGGTAGGAGAAAAGCCAAGAATGAGGGGTTCAGAAGCCAATAGCCTCCAGGAGCAGAAAGTAAGCCATTGTTAAAAGCTGAGGGCAAAGACTGACCGGGGATGTTAGCAGGGCTGATTGTGGGGGCCCTGACAGCAGCGGTGTTTCTTGGGTGTAGTGGGGCCCAAAGCCGCAGCAGAGAGGATTACAGAGATACAGCACGACACAGGAAAGAGCAAGTATCATAGTTATTTCAAGGAATCTTAATAAAAAGGGAACCTAGAAATGAACTGTTAGCTAGAGAGGAATTCAAGGTCGAGAGAAGGTTTTCAAAAGATGGGAGAAATGATAGCATGATTTTCTGCTATTCCAGAGAGGGAAAACTGGCAATTGCAAGAAAGAGATAACATTTTTCACAGTGATGCCCTTGAGGAGACAAATGGGATGAGATCTAATGCAAAAGGTGGGAGCTAGCCACTTTTAATATGTGGCCAAGTATACGGGCCCAGACACCAGGAGGATTTTTGAACAAGAGAATGAGGTCACTGGTTCCCATGGCCCTTTACTCTGCCTTATTAGGAAATGTGTCTTACAGGAACCATTCATAAGGCTATATCTTTATCTATACTATACTATAGCTAATTGAGTTTACAAGGCACTTGCTGATTTGTCTCTCCACTGTTCAGAGTGGTACATTCCACAGCTGCCCGGACTTGGGTGTCTGAAGGGAGGAGTGCCAATGGGTTGAGGGAGCCTACTCCAGGAGGCACTGCTCTCATCCAGAAAAAAAACCTCCCCACAAGAAACAGCGGGGTCAGTGTCACCAGGGGGAGGCGTGATATGGTGGGAAGGAGTTATAGTGAAATTAGGGGCAGGTGGGTAACCCTGAAATAATTACTTGCAAAGTGATTACCATATCAAAATATTCTATCTCCTCATTTTGCCCAGAACCATGAAAGAAGTCAGTTCTTGACTTTTTTTTTGTGCTCACCCACAAAATGAGTCTTTCAGTCCAGCAGAACCTGAAGAATTTTTCTCCATCATTTTCATAACCACCTCACTCTAATTTAAGATCACAAGCTCATGAGCTTATAGTATTTACTATATATTCCATATATATATTTACTATATATTCCATATATATTCCTCAGCAACATATTTTGTTATTCAATATATATATATTCCCACTACCATCAGTTCCCTTGGCAAATATTAGTGATTCTTTCCTCTTTGAGTTTTCAAGGCATTTTTCAACAAGTCTGCTTTTTCTTTCTTATCTGGGTCTTTGTTATCTGTTCAATTAGCAACATTTAATTAACATTGGATTACTTTAGGCGGTACAAAACCCCAACTCCAGGCCCAGTGTCTTTCATGGGGAAATAAGAGGGTGTGATGTTTGAGTAGCATAAATTCATTAGTGTTCTCCAGTGAGATTAATCTAGTCCGAAATCTATCAGTGAAGGACTGTAATTTTGGTCTCAGACTTGACAGTGAAGATGATTAAGATTCATTTAAAAAAATCACTTAAAAGAAGCTTTATCTGAGAGGTCTTTGTTCTGGGGTCACTGGGCCCAACCTGTCCATCAGTTTATGAATCCCATTCATAGGCCCCAAGGTGTATGGCAGCCTTGCAAATTTTATCGTTCTGCATACATTTGTACACAGAAACCCCTCGGCTTATTTATTTCTTGTAATTCTTGATATTCTTTGTGGGATCCTTTCCCACTAAGAAAAATACAAACACAGTCCAACTGGTAAACTTCATTAAATATATAGTGTCCTTGAGTAACTTGGGCTTCCTGAGGAGAAGGCGGAGTACTTGAAGTTTCTTCTACTTCCCTTGTTCTTCTCCAAGATGGCAGCTCAGGAGTGGTGGAGGGCCCTGGATTTAACTCCGCCATTCTTCGCCTTCCATTTCCCAGTCCTGGTCACTGGAGCCCCCACCTGCCATCTACTCTTCAAACCTGGGCTTGAGGAACTGTCAGATCTTTCTCAGCTGGTTCTGATGAGGTCTGATCTTCAATTTCCAGTCTACCTCCAGCCCAGCTGGGCCATCCTACCCTTGTTTCAAGTCACTTTGCCCCAACCATGTTTACACCCCTCCCCTTAAGTTCACATACCACCATCCACACTCCACCTACCTGACCCTGCAGTTGCCCACATTGTTTTGGGAAGAATCACTCTGAAATTTCCTCGTCTCAGGTAAGAAATAGGGCAAAGACCATTCTTCTCTCACCTCTGCCCTCCCCTGTCTAATATGTCTCCACATTCAACACTTTGACCTAGACAGAGTCACTCAGACATGCTTTGTCTCACCACCTGCTCCCTCTGCCTCTATTACCTCCTTCCTCCCACAAGGATGGGCTCCCTTCTTTCTCTACCTGGCAGAATATGGCTCATGCACTTAATCCAAAGAGTCCCCAGATGGAACCCACCCTACCCTACGCTTCCTGGAAGCTTCTGAGTTCATGGTTCAAGCTTGAAGCTGAAGGAAAAGAGGAGGGGGGAATTATTGTAGGACAAGACAAACATACTTCCAAATACTTCAACATTTTCCAAAACGTGATTCCTTCCCCTCTATCTTCTCAGAAGCAGAATGTTTTAACTCCTTCACCAGCCTTTAGCTCCCTAAGTTGCCAGTGTACCTTCAGCATTCCAAAGACAACCCATTTAAACAAAACAAAACAAACCCACCTAATCAGTCCTCTGAGCTTTGATGTCAGGTCAAAGTGGCAAGCAGTAAAGGGCTGGTGGCTGCAGAAAAGCCACATGTGAGAACATAATACAGTATTCAAGTGAGAAAGAAAATGACTCACAGAATTTAGGACACATGAAAGTATGTTTAGAAAATCAAGGCCAACATTATTAATGAAGCCAGCTTATTTCATATGGTAGTGAATGCACACCCATAATTATTTTAATGATCTTCAACATCACATCGGGAGAACATAACCTACCAGATTTAAAAGGGGAGCACTGCCCTACGAAACTCACCATATAAAACCAGCTTTATCTAGCTGCTTTCACAAATTAATCTTCTAATGTGATTGCCCAATTGAATAAAAGCTTTAGGATGACTCAATCTTATTTGAATTTAGGAATTCAGTCCAAATACTGAGATAATGGTTGGCACAAATAGTCATTTGCAAGGTCAGGGTGGGGGAGGGGGGGTTGAGTCAAAAAGACTAAATTTCTCATTACTTGTCCTTTCCAGATAGTGTATGTCTATTTGAATATGGAATGAATCTCAGGGGAAAGTTGAAGATCATATTTAGAGCCTTATTATTAAAGTCTCAAAGAGATGCCAAGTAAAGAAATTTACATAGTGACTAATACAGGCATTATTTTAAAAAGTCATTCCTAAGCAAGATAAAATTTGATCAATTAAATGGATAAAATACCCATTACCTAAGCAGGTCCTCTCTAATATTTATATAACAGTTTCATTGTCTTCCATGTGTGACTTAGATCCACAGTCAAAAAGAGTAAGTCTCAAAAAAAAAAAATAATTAATTAAAAAAAAAAAGACAGTCTCTGCTTTGGTGCCACTGTCATTTTAAAGGCGAAAAACAGAAAGAGTTGTGGAAAAGTGATGAGAGGTGTTGAAAAATGTAGCTACAAAAAAACTCTTGGAAAAACAGCATACACAGGGTGATAAGCTGAGAATGTCAAGTCCACTTAAGCTCCCTAAACTTCCCTGAAATGTAATATAATCGTTAACCAGAATATAAAATGTCACAAAACCACAGCTTTTTAGGAACAGGAGCCTCTTCAGTTCTTTTGTTTTGTTATTTCCCAATTTCAAAATCCACTTTTATATAACAACAAAGAAATGAATATTTATGAACTCCTGCAGCTCTTTATGGTACACATATTAATATGTGTATTACATACACACACATATATGTAATATTAATATACTGATCATCAACAAGCTACCGTTTATGCTTGTCCACTTCTTCACACACACACACACACACACACACACCCCAGATTATAAACTAGAGCAAGGATTATGTCCTAATCTTCCACAATTTTTGTTCTAGTTCTTGCAGACAGTAGGGACTTAGCAAACATTTATCAAACTGAACTGGAGTTTGCGTTAATGGTTTAGGCAATAGATGGTGAACCTGTCATAGCCAAAAGCCTTAAAAGAGAGAGAGAATTTCTAAGTAAGATATTTTTTTTAAAGATTTTATTTATTTATTTGACAGACAGAAATCACAAATAGGCAGAGAGGCAGGCACAGAGAGAGGGAGAGGCAGGCTCCCTGACGAGCCCAATGCGGGGCTCGATCCCAGGACCCTGGGATCATGACCCGAGCTGAAGGCAGAGGCTTTAACCCACTGAGCCACTCAGGCGCCCCAGTAAGATATTTTTAAAACTCCATCATTTTACGATACACTGGCATGGCGTGCAGACTAATATATTTTTTCATCAGTTCTGTTATACTTGGGTTCAGCAGAAATTTTGCAGGCAAGTCAATATGGTAAATTTCCAGGGTTTTAGATTGTGGATTCAAATCTGAAAGCTGTGTCGACAAAAGGTATATCATAGAGACCGAGTGCCCTGGTTTCTGATTAAATTAGTGCTGATTGAACTTTATTGCCTGCCTTGTTACTATTTCACCACTGGAGACACAGTGCAGGAGAGTTGAATTTAATTGTTATATCAGGTTTCAGAAAGTGTGGCTGAACTTCCAGATTCTACCCACTTTTCCCGCTAGGATGATTTCCTTTAATTAAAGAGATAAGTGTCTGCTTTTTCAGCATGTGTATCAAGAGTGGCTCCAGATTCAAGTCCTAGGACAAGCAATGCACACACATGGATAAAGACAAATACAGCTTTGATGAAACAGAGTAACTGGAGAGAAGGGAGGAGGGGAGGGAGAGAGGGAGGGAAGGAGGGAGAGAAGGAAAAGGAGCAAAGAAGTGAAAGCTACTTCAGTGAAAATGAAAAAGAAAAATAGAGAAGTGAGATGTTGTGGATTTAAAGACACTACCTAGGCAGGGCCACAACGCTGTGTCTTCTTGACTTGGTTACCCCAAGTCCTTAAATCACACTGCCATGCCCTCTGTAGTTTTCAGAGAATGTTAGTCCTGCTTTTCAAAATAGATGCAGATTGTAAATTCGTGTGTCTAGAGTTGGTTCTCAGAGTCTGTATTCCTTACAACGTCCAGGTGATGCTGATGTCACCTGGGGACCAGCCTTTGACTAGTAAGCTATCAGCTGACATGCTAAGCAAGAAACTGGTTTCCTTGGCTTAAAATTTAGAACGCAGTTTCTCAGCTTCAGCCCTTTTGCCATTTGGGGCTGGATGATTCCTTGTCGTGGGGTGCCGTCCTGTCAGCTGTCCAATGTCCCCACTGCAGGATGTTTACCAGCATCCCTGTCCCCTACCAACTAGATGCCAGCAGCATATCCCACAAAGATACCATGGAATACCACTAAAAGTCCCTTGCCAGGCAAATCACTCTCACCAAGATCCACGGAAATCAATGACGTGAAGACAGAGGGAAAAGGCCACTAGGTAAAATGCATGCATTTTTTGCAAAAGCAGCCTGGTCTTTCAGTTCTTCGCCAGTGCTGACCCTTAGCCAGCCTTGGCCTTCCTTTAGAAATGACAGGGGAGGAGACAGCGGTAGAAGCCATCACGCCAACACCTCGGATGAAAACATTACAACTCGGCCAGCTGCAGCCTGGCCTCCCTCCAGGGAGCTCTGCCATCCAAGAACCACCCCCTCCATTTGCTGCAGAGTTGGCAAGATCTGAGAATATTCCTAACATTTAGAAGAAATAAAATCCTTTGGACCTATTTTTAGGGTTTAGATAAATGTTAAACTAGTAGAAATGTTCACTATCTCAGATACATTTAAAATGTAATTTTAATATCATCTACACAATGCATCTCAGAGATTCATTCCTTCTTTTTTTTTTTTAAAGATTTGATTTATTTATTTGTCAGATAGAGAGAGAGCACAGGAGCGAGCACAGGCAGACAGAGTGGCAGGCAGAGGCAGAGGGAGAAGCAGGCTCCCTGCTGAGCAAGGAGCCCGATGTGGGATTCGATCCCAGGATGCTGGGATCATGACCTGAGCCGAAGGCAGCCGCTTAACCAACTGAGCCACCCAGGCGTCCCTCATTCCTTCTTTGTATTTAAGGAAGCAAATGGCAAATATTTTCTAGACTGTTTGAGAAACATAGGAGAAGTTAGCACAGCCTTTCAGGTGAATTTTAGTTTTCCCTCTTGTGAAACGCCAGTAAAATAAATAACCGCTCTCATCATTTCAATGTGGTCATTTTCTTCTCCACTTAATTCCCAAATTGCTCAAATTCTACTTCAAAGTCTTTTCCTTTACCTTCTTTATTTATTCTGTGTTGTTCAGTTATATTGAATACATTCAATGGAATAATTATTGGGTGCTACTAAATTATAAAATGTGTGGATGGCAAAAAAATAAGACAGTGTTTCTAAACTCAGAGTTAACTAGCTATTTAGTTAAGATAGCACTAATACAAAGAAATAGACTACAAATACAAACAATTCTAAGACTCCCTGCCTCCTGAACTATGCCCAGCACACAGGAGACTCCCAACTAATCTTCGTGGAGGGAGTGAATGAACCACTAATATTTCAGTTTCCAAAAATGCCATCAAAGTTGACAGACGAATTATATTGGTCAGAGAAGGCTTCATGGTGAGAACTGCAGAACTCTACCCACACCTCTGCACTAAGAGACCAAACTCTAGCATGGCTTTTAGCAGTGTAAGGCTGTGTTCCTAGGATGACCGCAGCTCTCCCCACCCCCCATAAAAACACCTACCTGAGAGAGCTCACCTACCAGAAAAGTCGGCTGCTTTTCTAACCATCACCTGAGGACATGCCCAACCTCCTTTCTTAGAACATCTACTAAGAAGAACGTCAGCTGTGAATCCTCCTTCTGTCCCTTTGAGGAGAATATGGATCCCCTACAGCTCTGGAGTGTCCTTCTCAAGGATCTGAGGGCCTTGGAAATGTAACCACCTCCAAGTACAGAACCTCTGCCTCCCGCCCCTGTGAGAGGATAGAACCCTCACTTCCAGTCACTGCCAGCGAGCACTCATGGCTGCCCTCAACGCAGCTGTTCTGACCAGCTCTTTGTCCTTCCCCACTTGAGCCCTGCTCTCTGCCTCCATACTTCTCCCTGCTAAAACACCCAGTCACCCCCACCCAAATCAGGATGTAGCTCAGCTCTTTCCCCGACAGTCAATAGTGACTGAATACAATCTGTTTTCACTGCTTTAACTCGTGTCCCTCTTTGATTGTCTTTGAAACTGGTGAAGTTGAGACTAGGACAATGGGCAGAATTCCCCCGCCGTCAGCCTCTTCTGGGGCCTTCTTCCAGCCCACTTCACAGACATGGACTGTGCCCCCACAAGCCCACCTCCGTTTACCACTGTTGCCGCCCACCACCAGCCCCCATTTACCTGTCCTGTCTTTCCACAACCAGTGACAGCATCTGGGGAATGTGGTCCTGGAGCAGACTGACTGTGTACCTCTGGAAGGGGTCTAGTAGCTGAAGTAGCCCCCACAACCTGTAACTCCACAAAGTCCTCTGAAACTGTGGCCCACATCAGGAGCTCCTCCTGGCACACTAACTGAAACTCCCGCTCCTCCTACGTGTGTGGTGGGGGAGGGAGGGTCTCCTAGGTGGGCAGAAATGAAAACTGCTCCTCACACTGCCTCCTTTCCCTTTTATCCTGCATGTCTAGCTAGGATCAGAGATATTAAAATTCTACAGAGCTCCTTTACTACAATCTCCACATGTAATAATAGAGAACCCAGGCACCACTATTTGACTTTTGCATGCATATTCTGCAGCAGGAATTGTGTTGAAATCTTCACAAATTGCACCCTTGTTCCTGCTTTGGAAGAGGAAGACCATGATCACGGCTTGAGAAAATGAAGTCTTAACCTGATTTTCTGCAGCTAACAAAAGGGGCAGGGCGAGATTTCAAACCCTCTTTTAAAAAAAAATTTGTTTCACAAGTATGAAACTTAAAAGTTAGCCACTCTCTTAACCTCAAAATTTAGCAAAATAGTAAGACCATCACCCCATTTTGTTAGATGCATTTTTTAAAAAGAGATGTGTACGAAACAATCAGCCCTCAAGGTACAGGGAAGGGGACTGTGACATAAGGTTAAAAATTTGTACAAAGTCTTCTGTACTTACCCCAATCACATTTTCCTTAAATTGGGAAAAGTTTCAGTAACAATTGATTTAAATATGAAAATGATAAGATAACATGTCATCCTGTGAGAAATTCGTGCTTATCAATGTTTTATTTGTCTCAGTTTAATAAGACTAGTCAGTAAAGAATTTTGCAAATATTGAAAGTTCCATTAGGGGGCAACATGGAGCCGTCACATAGGTGAGACACTATCTCGAGAGCGCGCGCGCGCGCACACACACACACACACACACACACTCACATTCACACACACAAACTTGATTCCTCTCTTTAACCTCAAACATTTCCAGAGCCCAAGCTTACTCCAAAAATAATATTCTAGGAACTGATTTTAAGAATTACTGCCAGGAATTCGAAGCTCCATGACACCCTCCCAATGGCAATGAGAGTTAAATATCAGAATTTAGGAGTATAAGAACTGACGTTAGACCTTGGGTGAGTTCCTTGCCCACTCTGGATCTCCAAGTTCACCTTTGTTAAGCAGGGCTAAAATCGCCTTCATTGCCTCCTGCAGAGGGCAGATGCTAATTTGCAGGGAAACGCTATGCCTGCACAGGTAAGATTTGATTAAAAACACGGTTAATTCAAATACATTGCTTTGTTACATGCCAGGATCTCGAAGACAACATATGCCCGGAAGCATAAAGCTGGAGAAAACCTCTTGCCACCCAAATCCCTAAAACCCTGATGTAGAAGGAAATCAAGGCCTCTGGTGAAAACCCTTCCTCGACTGCAGCCTTTCACCAGCAGGGATTAGGAGCCACATGGAGACGTCACTCAAAACCAGTGGGGCCTGGGTGGGCAAGCCCCATCAAGGATGGGAAAGTTTCCAGTGGGTCTCAAGAAACTGGTAGTCTGGTGCCATACCTGGGGCCCATCACTGTAGATACATCAGTTAAATATCAGCCTTTTTAAATGTCTCTGCCATAATTAACTTCTGCAAAAATGATTGTACGGGCTTTTATGAAAATGATGTGCCAATAGGTTGCCTCATGACTTCTTTGATCTTTACTTTAAAGAAACTTTAGGTATTCTTAAATCATTGCCCTCCCTGATGATACCGATTGAAGTTAATGATTCAACTATGTGTACCTTGCTTTGCTTTGTTCACATTTAAGAACAACTATATATATACTGCCTTACAGTTTAACTGTTTACAGTTCAGGATTTTATGTATATGTTTATCTGCAGAACTAATCCTGAACATTTTGAAATTCTATCACTCAAGTTTCTTTGTTTATAAGCGGGCAGATTTTTCACCAGTCTCAAAATGAGAATACTAAAAATCAAATGAATAAAACAACTCTGTAATTCCCATCAAATTCTCTAGTGGCCTGATGTCAGTCACAAGCAGGGGTCAATAAAGAAGTGATGGGTGAGACCAGGTATTCAGCCTAAACCATAAAATGAATTTTCAGTGGGAGACCCTGGGGGATAAAAATCTGTTTAGCATGTTCCATAGATGTTGTATAGTCTGGGTGGAAAATGATCCTGTTGTAGAAAATTCATCAGCTGGGGAGGAAAAACATAATCCTTAGTAAGAGTCATAATAGGCCCAACCCTTAAGAAAAAAAATAGAACATGTTCAACCATGGGTTCCTCCATCTATGGAGTCAATATTTGCACATTCAAAACGTGTAGGTATCAAATATACATATTTGTTTGGAAAAGAAATTTTGGAGCCAGAAAATAGTCTACCTTTAGTGACTTCTGGTCTACCAGACATGACCATGTCTCAAGAGAAACTTCAATTCTGACGACCTTAAGGGTTCTTCTATTGTGCTGAAAAACCCATAGCTAGAGACAAAAGAACTGTCTCTGGGTTCCACACTCCTCCAGAAAGCTCCAGTGTAGACTGGATTCTGAGGCCTGAGCCTCTTGCAAAGTGCAAAAAAAAAAGTCTGTAAGAAGCAATGGAAGAAGGCAAAGTGGAAGAGGGAAAATAAGGGAAGGCAATGGGAAAATGTTTTATTTGTATTCAAAGAGAATTCCATGACCTTGGCGTTGAGATAGAAAAGAGCTGTGTTTGGACACCAGAAATAAAGGCATAGAGTATGATAAATATGCTGCTATTTAGGAAGAGTTAACAGAACCTATGAAATCAGAACTGTCCCAGACCCAGGTTCTGTTAACCCAGGAGTTAACAGACCTTTCACAAGTTTCTTTGGTATAGGGCTCCAGGAAGACCTAGTGTCATCCACAGCCTTCTTTGCTTTGCCTACACACACACACACGAACAAAATGGCCAACTTACCACAAACACTCAAGCATCTGAACTTCGTGCATATCAAAATTTTCAGACCAGATTTGACACATAGACAGGGCTTAGCTGTCTGCAATCCCCACTAAGCCCATCTTTGCCCTAAAGAGGCATACTTGTCCCCAATCCGGGAAAGCTGGTCACCAGCCTGCTCCGTACCTCCCAGTTCCCAACCTGGAGACCTGCATGCTAGTTTCCACAGGGGTTTCTACCCACCAGATCCCTCTCCCTGACATGAGTGTGAGTCCTTTTCTGTGTATTTCTTTCTCATCCCAAGCCAAGTCCGCTGCTTCCCCATACCCGTGAACATCAGGATTGCCCACAACCATCCAACATGTCCAGGAAGTTCAAGAAGATAAGCCACGCCTCCAGCACGGGCTCTCCCATCTTACCCACCACTTTCAGTTCTTCACTCACTCTTAATATGCCCTCACTGTGCCCCCGCATCAGGGAGAGCCCTCCGTGTCCCAGGCCCGCAAGACACACTGCTCCTGTCATAGGACCCCACGGAGAAGCGGAAATTGGGGTTTCTGGGGGGGCACTGCCACAGGGGACCGCTGTGTTAGAAGGTGAATTCAAAGATGTACATAACCCCATCCTCAGACTGATTACCATCAAGGGTCAGAGGTCACCTCACAATTCAACTGAATGTTCTCAGGCCTGAGGAAATGTTGTAAACCTTTGTAAAACAACTAGGTTGTCAAGAATATAGGTTTTATGTCAGTAGCTTTGTCAATAAGTCCCAAAAGTTAGGTTAGGTGAGAGCAGGAAGGTTTTCAAAGCCAAAGAAAGAAGTTCCACTGGATTTGATGCGTTACAGGACATTGATAAAGATTTGGGGGCAGGGGTAAACACAGATGATGCGTGAGTTGTAATACTCCTCTGCAGACAGCCTACCAGGATATCTGGAGGGCAAGTGTCTAAAAGCAGAAAACCCATCTGGAAACCTAGTAAAATTCTCCAGCAGGGAAAACACCAGGGCCTGAGCCAGGGAAGGGCAGAGGGAATCAAGAAATATGAATGACCTTGAAAGGGAAGAAGCCCCAGGAACCTAGCACAGAACAGTCAAATGCAGTAAAGACAAGACTTCCACTCCTGGTTTCCACGGAGAGGAGTGGTACCAGGAGCAGAAATCCTTTCTGAGTTAATATCAATCTCAATCTCTTCCTACGGCGCTGAGACCCTCTGGTATGAGAACTCACTGTGGCCAGAGGCGTGAACCTACTTTCTCCGGTTGTTCATTCAACAAGCCTAGATTTAGTACTTTTTTGCTGGGCATTAAAAAGTCAGAAATCATTAAGTGAGGTCGAGAACCCCAAAGAATTCACCCACCAGTTCCATGACTTACAGGTAATGATTTTGGTTTCCTCATCTCTCAAACAGAGAAGGCCACTCTGTTTTCATTCAGGATTTCCCCCATAACCAATTATTATGATGCAGCGATCATCATTTAAATGCACATTCCCTTGGAGGGGCCCCCGAGCCACTGTGAAGGTGTGAATCATTTATTATGCTCCCCTTTCCAGTTGCATTATCAAGGAGAACACAGAGCTTAAATAATAGCAATTCAAATGGAATTTCAAACATCACAGAGGACCAGAGGCAACAGTCCATCATAGATTTTAGCAAAAAGCCTCCTTCTCTGTTATTTTCCTGATGGAATTTTGTGCTCCACTAGAAATATGGGCAGTACCCTAGGCTGTACTCAGAGCCAAGGCTAGCAGGAAACATTACTTTGGAGCATCAACTTTACTAGAAAATTTGGGATAATTTTGTGGATTTGAAGTAGCTTATATCAGAACACACCAAAACATGGTGCAGTTCAATGTAAGTTTGGTACAGATTTTTCATTTTTTAAATTTTTTAAAGATTTTATTTATTTATTTATTTGAGAGAGAGAGAAAGCAGAAGATGGAGAGAGAGAATCAGGCTCCCTGCTGAGCAGGGAGCAGACCTGGGCCCAGATCCCAGGACCCTGGGATCATGACCTGAGCTGAAGGCAGACTCTTAACCAGCTGAGCCACCCAGGCATCCCCAGATTTTTCATTTTAAATAGGAAACTTAAAATAAGTTCAATTCTGGGCCCTGGAGGGCATGTAAAGGAGACCTAGGGGAAGGGAGAGGAAGGTAAATAAATCAACTTTTGGATGCACTCCAAAGTAAAGTTTGGGAACCCTGGCTCATATGCCTTGGGATGAAAAAAGCAATCCAGGACCACTCAGTGAGACCCAAAACTCAGTACATTACTAAATTATCCTTCCTTTTTCCCCTATATTTACTTTCAGTGGAAAGTAAGTATATACATATATTACTTACTAGTAATATATATTACTACTTACTAATATACTATTACTAATATACTATACTTACTAATATACTATAATATACTATCACTTATTAGTAAGTATATATATTACTTACATGTGCTTTATAATTCTAAGCCCCCTGGCTGTAAGTTAGAAACTCAGTAACTGAAATGAGAGAGCAAGCTGTGAAGAGAAAGACCTTTGTGGCCCACACCGGCATGTCTGAGGTTAAAGCAATTGTGAAGGTGGACACCATTATCTGCAGAACATACCAGCTCCCTCACAAACCAGTGACCGTTCACTGCATGTCTCAACCAAAATGTCAAATTCAAGGTTTGTACACACACGACCTGCTTTGGTCTCTCCCCACCTCACAAGGCCTTTAAAGAATTCAGGAGCCCAAATTCTTTGCCCGTCTAGGTTGTCTGTATAATTCTTGACACAAAGACAGCCATCTCCATGGTAACCATAGATAAATCTAGACATGAGAGTGGCTTTGTATCACTTAAGCAGAAATGAGAGAATTGGGTTCAAACTGTCCGACTTTTGGTGCTAAAGATGTTGGATTCAAAAGAAAAAGTTATTTTAAATCTGTCCTCCATGGCATTTAAATCAAACGGACATATGATTTTCCCAGAGTTGAGTAGCTCTTGCGACTGATTGCCGGGACTTTCTGCTGCTGGTGGTGCTTGGGTACAGCAGGAAGAGTGTGCTCAGCAGGCAACAGCTAAAACATCACACAGCTTAGAAAGGCCTCCTAGTGAGGTCCAGAGCAGAGTATGCCTCAGTGCCCCACTTAGAAATATTTGCAGGATAGAGGAGCGGAGCAGAGCATTGGCAAAAGTAAAGGTCTAGGCCAACTGGTTTTCCCAGACGACTGTGCTCCCTCCCACCCCTCTACTAGAAGGCCAAATTTTAGGAGCTGTTTTAACTGCCTGGAAATCATAAGTTAGAGATGCAAGGGGAACAGCAGTCAAGCCCAGCCCTTGGCTCCCTGGGGAGCTCAATCTAGGTAGTCCTGGTGCAGGAGGCACCCATAGTTCCAGCCTCTGCCAGGAGGCTCAGGCCCCTTCCCTGACTCCACCCTGCCTCCCCTGACAGATCCTGGCAGCCATTCGGCCAAGGCTGGTCTCCAGGAGTGCAAAGCTCCTTCTGCTCTAGAAAAAGAGGGACTGTGGGCAGGAATGGCAGGCTGACTGTGGACATAGCTTAGTTTTTTCACTTTAAAATATAGAGATATGCAATACATGGCCTGCTTTTATACTGCTAAACCTGATCCAGTGTCAATAACCAATTTCTGAGAAACACCAAGTCAGCGAAACATGTTCACCAAAGTCCAGGGACTTTGAGATTTTTGCAATTTTTGCAAATGTTTGCAATTTTTGCAAGCAGCAAAAATTCAGAATACAGAAACTCTACCGGACAAATAACATACAAATTGCCAGGGTTGGGGGGAAGCGGGGGGAAGGCACTACAAACCATACATTAAAAGAGGCTTGAGAACCTCTTCAACCAACCATGCAGTGCAGCCCTTGCTTGGAATGGAGTGAGCTGACTAGGACAGTCACTCATGAGACATTTGGGTGATTTTAATACTGATTGGATATTTGGCAGATCTAAGGAATTATTGTTAATTTTTTTAAATATGTGGTAGCAATATTAAGGTTACATTTTTAAAATGATCTTTTAGAAATATATACTGAAATACGAATGGATGACATGATAAGATGTGTGGGATTTGCTTCAAATCCTCTGGTGGCAGAGAGAGGAGTGGAGGGGATAGAGACCAACTAAGAATGGCCAGAATTGACTCCTGGTGAAGCTGGAACGTGAGATATGAGGGTTCCTGATACCCTTCTCTCCAGTCTTGCATAGATTTCCCTTCGTCCTTCCTTCCTGCCTGCCTTTCCTCCCTCCATACACCAGACCAAAAAGAAAAACAGGAGTAAGTTCCTGCAAATAAATGCAATGTGTTCAGATATTTGAGGAACTTAATCTTTTGGGTCAGATGCCTTCCCCATGTGAAATAGAGGTATCACCTATTTCAGAACATTAACTATATCAAGACAGTGTCTGAGAGAAAGCAACTCTGAATCCAGAATGCGCTTTAATTTAAATCTCACCTTACCAGCTGGGCGACCTTGAGCAAATCATTAAACCTTGTAGCACTTCCCTGGCAGTTTTCTCACTTGTCAACCTGTAATAAAACCACTTGGTGTGCTTTATTGTGAAGATCAGCGAGAATGTTTGAATGTGATAGGCTCTTAGCACACGGAATTTACAACAATTGGTCATAGACACTGTTATTCCAATTATTTCGGCAAAGATTTAAATTCTTTGCCACAGAAGACCTAATTCTTGATCTTCAAACTTTCACATTTCACCATTTTATTAAAGGTTTTGTTGCATTTACTTTGACGGTTAACTCCTCCTGTTAGTCTGAGGTAGCAGCTACAGAAAACAATAAGCAGTTTAAAGTTCAATGTTAAATGTTGGTCTGATAATGAAATCTCCTTTGACTATTAAATTTTACTTTATTCTTATGCCAACCTGTGACTGAATATTTCCTTCATATTTGCCCATAAGGATAAACTTACATCAGTTGCCATAAGAAAAATTAGCTCCAGGAGTTTAAAGAATGAATGTAAAGGAGGAATATTTATCATCAACAGGAAAGTGGAGAAGTGTCTCTGCTCTGTGGAAGCCCCACCCCTCTTTTGGCACGTGGCTTCCCTCTCCTCTTTACCTCCTTAAAGACACCACTCAGCCATTCTCCCAGGCCTCTTCAACACCTTCATTCCCTTGAGTACAAAATACAAATACTATTTTCTACTTGAAAAACCCAGCTCTTCCTTGACCCCATGACTCCGTTCAGCCCCTGCCTCATTCCTCAGCATTCTTTGCACCAAAACTCTAAAGTCCTCCCTGTCCACTCTCTCGCCCACCCCACTAATCATCTTTCATCTCCACCACACCTGAAAACCAAGTCTTGTCAAGGACCTTCAGCCACACCCAAGCCCCAAAAGCCAGTCCTTAGTATCCATCCAACCTAACCTCTCAGTGCATTTTGACCCGGCGATCCACACTCATCTTCCCAATTCACTGTTTTCTCTTAGCATCTGAGGCTCCTCACTCCTTGTTTTCTTATTTCAACTCCCTTTTCCTTCTCCTGAACCCAGCTGCCAACTAGGGAAGCCCAGGGCTAGGTTTTCAACCCTCTTCTCTTCCAGTCCTTCTGTTCCCACCTGTCCCCATACCCACCATAGATCTCTTCTAGGCCCATGAATTTAAATGCTACCATTCACTCATGACAACCTTATTTTTAACTCCAGTCCTGATTTCTCCTCTAAGCTCTGGTCCCCAAAATACATTTTTTTTTTAATTCAAGTATAATTGACAGAGTGTTATATTAGTTTCAGGTGTATAGTATAATGATTTAACAAGCCTATACATTTCTCAGCATTCCTCACAATCAGCACTCTTAATCCCCTTCACCTATTTCATGCATTCCACACCCCCCCCCAACACCTCCCCTCAGGTAACCACCACTTGTCTGTATTTAAGAGTTTAGGTTTTTTAAGTCAGGAAACTATAGGTTGGCAAGGATGTGGAGAAAGGGGAACCCTCCTACAGTGTTGGTGGGAATGCAGGCTGGTGCAGCCACTCTGGAAAATAGTAGGGAGATTCCTCAAAAAATCGAAAATAGAGCTACCCTATGACCCAGCAGTTGCACTACTGGGTATTTATCCCAAAGATACAAATGTAGTGATCTGAAGGGGCATGTGCACCTGAATGTTTATAGCAGAAATGTCCACAATAGAAAAACTATGGAAAGAACCTAGATGAACAGATGAATGGATAAAGAAGATGTGGTATACACACACACATACACACATATATATATAATGGAATACTTTGCAGCCATCAAAAGAAATGAAATCTTGCCATTTGCAACGAAGTGGATGGAACTAGAGGGTATTATGTTAAATGAAATAAGTCAATTGGAGAAAGACAATTATCATATGATTTCACTGACATGAAGAATTTGAGAAACAAGACAGAGGATCATAGGGGAAGGGATGGAAAAATGAAACAAGACAAAACCAGATAGGGAGACTCTTAATCTCAGGAAACAAATGAGGGTTGCTAGAGTGGAGAAGCGGGGGAGGGATGGGGTGGCTGGGTGTTGGACATTGGGGAGGGTATGTGCTATGGTGAGAGCTGTGATTGTGTAAGACTGAAGAATCACAGACCTGTACCCCTGAAACAAATAATACATGTTAAAAAAAAAAAGTCTAGGTTTTTTATTTGTCTCTTTTTCCCTTTGTTCATTTCCATAAATACAATTATTTAATTAACATCCACATTTGTGTATCTAATTGGCATCTCAAAGCTAACATTTCCAAGAGATTCCACATTTTTCCTCAATAAGCCCCACCTCTTGATTATGTGCATGAAGGGGAAAAGGATCTAAGGACACCAATGGTTTTGCAAAAATCACTTCAAAAATATTTGGGTTCTGTAAATCATTCAACAAACAGTATGTTACAGATGCTGGGTTAAGTGCAAAAGATCCACGAGAGATGAGACAGGACCACCACTGTCAAAAGACTCAGCATAGTATATAGCCATTTGAAACACAATAATAAAAATAATAATACTTTTCTCATATGATTGTTATGTGAATCAAATAAAGTACTATATATAAAAGTGACTATTCCAGTGCCTGGCACATAGAACCCACTCAATAACTTAATTTTTTTTTAAGATTTTATTTATTTGTCAGAGAGAGAGTGCGCACACAACAGGGGGAGTGGCAGACCTAGAGAGAAGCAGGCCCCCTGCCAAGCAAGGTGCCTGATGTGGGATTCAATCCCAGAACCCTGGGATCATGACCTGAGCTGAAGGCAGATGCTTAACCGACTGAGCCACCCAGGGCGTCCCAATAAGTGGCTAAAATCATATGTCCTGCTGTCTCCTGAAATTCAAAATGTCATTTTCTTTATGCCTCAAAGGGAGACAGGAATATAAATAAATATGGAAATTATGCAAGACACTTGAGAGTCATACATAAATTAGTGTAAGTTCTGGAAGAAAATGTTCTCCAACAAAAAGCCCAAACCAAACAATTGCTACATAAACATCCGCCACAGAGAACATCTTTTTCTCCAGTCTATGCTTATTGCCTTTATCTTATTCATCTTTGTCTTCTGGTTCGCTCTTCCCTTTCAAGTATCCTTCATTAAAAAAGGCACTCCACGTCGAGAGGCATCCTCATTCTTTCTTCCTCCTACACAGGAAGGATCTGCTACCTTAAAAAGCTGAGCCAGCAGAGCGATGGTGTCTAAATGCCAATTATGGAAAGTCATAAAGGAAGCCTATCATTTTGTTTCCCGTGTAGATACTTGGCAGGCACTCTGATTTCCAGACAGTAGGATTGTTTTGCCTCCCCAGCCACAAGCTTGGAGTCCTCAGAAGTCTGTCCTTCCCCTGGGAAGGCTGAGGGACCCGGGAAAGGAAATTGCTGTGAAGCAGGGCTGTTCTGCAGGGTTCCAGGTACCTGTGGAGCTCAGCTGTTTTCAATCGTGGTTCAGAAAACTCATTCATGTCATGAGCTGTTTGAAAATTCCCTTAGAAGTTCTTATTGACCAAGCTAATCGTCCACCCGTAGTTTCTTCTAAGACTCGTTCCCCTTTTTGCTAATTTAATGTATCCCACTATGAAGTCATCCACATAACAACCTTATAGATTGTTTAAGGGGTTTTGGAAGCACACTGAACCTTATATTACAGAGTACTGACATAAGTACTTTTTTTTTTACCGAAAGCTTTGCATGCCTATAAATTATTAGAAAACTGAACTCAAATTTCACATCAAATCCCAAAGTGTGTGACCAAAAGTGCTATTCTTCTTTTACAGGTAGAAAAACTGAAACCCAGAGACATTACTAAATCCATAACAAGGCAGGAATGGGGTGATGGAAGCCTGATATAAAACTCTTTCTCCTTTTGTTTTTCCTGTGGGCCTTCTTTAAGTGTGAGGTCTCATCAGCATCCTGAACAAGGGACATCCTCTTGAAAGGTTTGCATTTTTCCTGACAAGGGATGACAAGAGTGTCTTCAAAGGACACATTTAGTTTCATTCCTTTCCCCAGCCCTCTTAAAGCCCCTCTGATTTATTTTTGTGAGGACCTCACTGACAAGTAAACTTTCTTGCCTCTGTTCAGAGTCTATAAATAATGAATTACTATCTCCCAAGATAAAAGGGAGGATTAGCTCTTCCACACAGTGCAAATCCCACAGAAGGTCAACAGCACATTGTAATGCTCCCTTCAGCCCACCCTTAATAGAGCACACAAAGGACAGGTCTTATGTCTGGAACGTCTTCATCAGGAACCTCAAGAAAAGCCTTACATTGGCTCTCTTACAGACGGAAACAGACTCAGGGAGGCAGAGTTTCCTGAGCTCCCACAGTGAGTGCGTGGCAGAGCTAGAAGAAAACAGAGGCCTGTTCCATTCTGTGTCCATCCTACTTCCCTTTTGTACCATGGAAGACAAAGCTGCTCGAGCATCTCCAGGATATCTGAAGATCTGTAATCTAACCCATCTAGACCCACTGCTCTGGCTCAACCCTTGGGCCAGCCTCAGAAATCCATTTACCACCCCTGAGAAACTAGGGCTTTGCCAAGGGCTGCCACAGACTGGGCTGAATTCCTGAATCAGGATGTGTGAGTCTTTCTCCACCAAATATGTCAGGGGCAAATCAAGGCTGACTGGTCTTGGAAAATGGGAGGGAAGTAGAGGCCCTGGGACCAGACCAGGTTTTCTGCCTGGAATCATCATTTGCCGGCAGTGAAAGTGAAAACCCATTGCCCCACTTCTGAGCCCCAGCTTCCAAACCCAGAAAATGGAGATAGTAGAAACTTCTGCTGATCCAACCGCATTACGCCGGGAATCAAAACAAGTGATGGAAATAGCCCAGGTGTCCCTCACCAAGAAATCAGATAAACAAACTGTGGGGTACCCACACAATGGAGTATTACTCATTAACAAAAGGGAACAAATCACTGATACAGGCAACAGCACAGATGACTCTCAAAGGCATTACATGAAGGGAAAAGAGACACAAAAGACTGCAAAGATCCAATTTACATGAAGTTTCCTAGCAAGAAAAGCTAAGCATGGATGATAGAAATCAGGATAGTGGTTGCATGGGGTTGGGGTGGGAGGAATGAACTGAGAAGGGTAATGAGGAGACTTCCTGGGGTGATAGAAATGTTCCGTGCCTTAATAGAAGTGTATGCATTTGTTAAGACTGAGAGAACGCACATTTAAGACCTATGCATTTCACCATTGGTACACTGTGCCTCAATAAAAAGGGCGATAACATTTAAAACCTTTGTAAATAGAAGAGCTGTGTACAAATGTTAAAGGCCACAGTCCTCCTGCCGCCACTTCTTGGTCAGACTACCTCATACGAGTGTCTTTTGGTGGCTCCCACCAAAAATCCACTTAACCGAAGTTGCCTTCTTTTAATAGCCAACGTTTATGATTGGATCCGAACATAGGGAGTTCTGAGAAAAGCAAATAGCAGACAAGTAGAGGAACACTAAGTTTAGAGATAATGATTCATATTGTAATAGCAAAGTGGCATATGGGCCATTCCACAGTCTGCGCATTGCCTCTAAATCAGACTCCTAGATTTCCATAAGAAAGGGAAGTTGCTGTTTAAGATGTAGCCAAGATAGCAAGCAGCAATAAAAAGAGTAATAGCTGCCTGTATTGAATACACCAGCCTCTTTCAAAAGGTTTCTGCTCACAACAGCCCTGCAAAGCAAACAGCATTATCTCCATTTCACAGCTAAGAAAACAGAGGCTCAGGAGTGGCCACGTTACTTGCCCCACCACAGGAAACAAGAAGTCAGACTTCCTCGTGTCTGACTGCATTGCTTCTTCACTCTATCCTGGTAGATACGGAGAGATCCGGTCTCACTTTCTAATTAGTTATCTTCACAGCTGTAGGTAATTTTATATCATTACAGAACACCATAACAGTGATAGCTAATATTTATTGAACATTTATCATGTGTCGGGAATTCACCATGTATGAACTCACTAAATGCTGGAAATTCAGTAAGAGGTAGATATTATTAGTAGCTTGATTTTACAAATGAAAAAACTGGCCATGAGAAATAAAGGAACTTTTCCAAGGTCACATATGTAGCAAGCAGTGGAGCCAGGATTTGTGCCCAGGCTGACTGGCAGAAGCCACACGAGCATTCCAGTCCTTGCATTATCTCTTATCAATGCTGGATAAGGGGTGGCTCACCTCCGAGAAACCCAAAGTGCGAGGCATAACAGAGTAAAGTTAAATCTTTCATTTTGGAAAAGAGTAGAAAACTTTTCAAGTATCCTAGGAACAATCTGCAACCAGAGGTTAGTCCTAGATTGCAAAAGAATTGCCTATTTCCTCCTATTTCTGTCCAACTCATAAGACGAGGTGGGGCGATCAGTACTACAGCAGACGCAACGACAACAGAATTTAACAAATCTTCACTAACAAGTATCCTAAAAAACTCATCAAAACTGACTATCTTGTAGAATTTCATTTACCTACCTAATGGATCATCCCAACACCTCCAAAAGATGTGTTCAGACTCTCAGAGGAATAGCTCACTGTGCCATAAGGGAGGAGAAGGAAGCGTGTCAGAAAGGGAAGTAAGGGGGCGCCTGGGTGGCTCAGTGGTTAAGCCTCTGCCTTCCGCTCAGGTCATGGTCTCAGGGTCCTGGGATCGAGCCCTGCATCGGGCTCTCTGTTCAGCGGGGAGCCTGCTTCTCCGTCTGTCTCTCTCTCTCTGCCTGCCTCTCTGCCTACTTGTGATCTCTGTCTGTCAAGTAAATAAATAAAATCTTAAAAAAAAAAAGGGAAGACAAGAAACCCAAGTGTTTCTGATACTCTCCTTCTTCTTCCTCCTCCTAGAGAATTACTGAGGTCAGGCTCCTACGCCTTTCACAGGGCTCCCAGATGTTAGAGGGCATCACAACCACCTGGAGCAAGGGCAAGTTCTAACAAGTCCCCAGGTGAGGTGAGTGCTGCTGGCCTGAAGACCACACACGGAGAACCATTGCCCTATAATATTTATTGCTAAGAAGACTCTGTTTAAATATCTCCAACCACAGGGGACAGGGAGATGAAATTAACATTACCCACTCGGGGCACCTGGGTGGCTCAGTTCGTTGGGCAGCTGCCTTGGCTCAGGTCATGATCCTGGAGTCGTGGGATAGAGTCCCCCATCCATCTCCTTGCTTGGCAGGGAGTCCGCTTCTCCCTCTGACCCTCCCCCTTCTCATGCTCTCTCTCTCTCTCAAATAAATAAATAAAATCTTAAAAAAAATAACACTACCCACTCCTTCAAAGCAAGAAGTTATAATTTCACTTACCAGCAATAAGAAGGCACACTTTAATTTTGTTCAGAAACAGCAAAAAAGCCCAGCTCCAAACTGTCTATGGACAATGCTTGCACCTGGTCAGAAAAACAAAACACCCTGTAGACCCAGCAGCTGATGTGCAGGTTCTGCATAAACATGGGCAGCCCGAGTCTCAGCTGAGCTCATTTAGCTTAACAAGTCTCTAGCTCCAGTTCACAGTCAGCAGCAGAGATCAATAAAGCTCCATAATGCTTTTCCGTTCATCTCTGGACTTTCTTTGCACAAAATAATAAAAGATGAGCAAGGGTCAAGAGTGCGATGGACATAACCACACCTGCTGGCTCATTAAATCTCACTGCAGTTATATAGAGTCAAGCAGCATTTTTAAGAAGGTTTCTGTGGTCATTTTGGAGAGACACCCCACCACCACCACACCCTCGGTTTGTTACAATTCACCAAATCCTAGATATGAAAGGGGCCTTAGAAATCTTTTGGCTTCTCTTCCCATCAGTCTATGGTGTAAGAAACTTTCCTACAATATTTTTAGGAGTTGTAAATATGACAGTCTTCAAAAAGATGAAGGCAGACCCACCAGAGTAATTTGCAAAGTAACCTTACCTGGATCCCTGACCTAGTCACATGATATGATTGCTTTTTATAAAATAAATCCTTCAGGGGTGCCTGGGTGGCTCAGTCCGTTAAGTGTCTGTCTTTGGCTCAGGTCATGATCCTGGGGTCCTGGGATCAAGTTCTGCGTTGGGCTCCCTGCTGGCAGAGAGTTTGCTTCTCTCTCTCCCTCTGCTTCTCACTCTTTCTCTGCCCTTCCCCCTACTCATGCTCTCGCTCTCTCTCTCAAATAAATAAATAAAATCTTAAAAAAATCTTTCATAAACTTCATTATTAAGGAGGTAAGACAACTAATAACCACTGAGTATCTGCTCTGTGCAAGGCAAAGAGAAACTCCTTTTACAAACATCATCTTACTCATCCCATCAATAGGCAGCTAACTTTCAGCCCAAGTAATCTACATATCCAAATGTGCACTGAAACCAGCAGCAAGCCAGTCAGGCAACTTTTGTGTTAAATTTAAATGATCCAACAGCTAAGTTGAAAAGCAAATTTCTAACACCTTCCATGTGTTAAATGACTAGCCTTGGCGAAAAGAAACATTAGCTTTAGTAATTAAGAGTAGGAAAGCTCTTTCCCAGTCAAGTCAGGAATGCTATTTGGTATCATGGAGAAGACAGGCATTTCAAAGGACATTGATTATTTCCTCATGAACAACAACAGAAAGTCAACCAAAAGGGCTGCAAGTGATATCTTTAAAAGGATACAGGGAGGGATACAGGGAGGATAGTGATCCTGTCCTTTGCAAGAGGTACGGAAGGTCAAAAACCTCCCCTAAGTAAAGGAGCGCTCAAATACAAGGGTATTGTTTAAAAAAGCACTGTCTCCAGAGTGCATCTACCACTACACCCTTCCTCCCCTCTCTCATTCTCTGGCAATCTCCCTAGCTGAGCCACCCTTCATTCTCTTTTCATTCTAGGGGAGAACTCTCTGTGTGCATCTCCCCTCCACCTTTCCAACATCCCATCATCCTTGTCCTCTCTCCCTCTCCCCGCCTACTAGTGGCCATCGTATAGAATTGAAGTCTTCAATTTCAGAGTCCTTGATTAAAAATTTTTATAGTTCTCCCTTAAGAATGCCTCAGCTTTTTTTTTTTTAAATGAGCGCCAGTCTTATTTAAAACTTCAAGGTTTATAATTACTAAAATTGTCTTGAAATCTGCTAAATCCAGAAAACCATGTTCTACGCCTCCGTGAAAGATAATTTTAAGATGAAATCGGGAAAAGCATGATTTCTGCAGATCTGGAGGAGTACACACTGCAGGAGGGTATGTGTCTAGGAATCCTTGACCTCTTGTAAAGCCAATCACTGAATGAAAAACAAAAAATAAAAGTCTTGATAGAAGAAAAATTCCTGTAGAGAAGACTTGGGGCAAATACAATGCACCATCTCTGAGATACAGTGACTCAAACTATTACATTGTTTCAATGTAAAGAATGAAAACCTGAAACAGAAAAAATAATTTTTTTAAAGAGAAAAACAGTTTGTCTTAATATAAGATATTTTTCAAAAGTACAAGGAAATTCCTAGTGCTCAATTTGTTTTAAGTATTGATCTACCTCTTAATTGCTCCCTTCTTTGCTATTATTGATTTCAAAATCAGAAGGAGGGCTTTAGCATTTATTCATTTATTTATTGCTCAAATGCCGGGCAGGGGTGGGGGAGAAAAGGCTTCTGGCAGAAAGGATAGTATCTTCTTGCCCCTGCAGCTTCTAAACTTAAGAGACAGGCTCTGAGCCAAATGCCTCAAAAGGGAGGATACAAATGTTGATATATTGCTGACTGAAATAACTTGTCCAGCTTATGAACATCAAGTAGCAGAAATCTGTGCTCCAAGATTCCTTGCAGCTTCCGAGCTACTGTTGGGCCCTACCCTGGGTCCAAACTCACAGTTCTGTTATGTGTTCCTCAAAATCAGGTCTTTGGTTGCTAAGACCAATGAGCCTGAGTCTGGCTCTCTTCTCCTGGGACTTGAAATATCCTTAGTTCTTAGAAGGACTTAAGTTTGAGTTCATAGTTTCCAAAGACCTGTCAAAGAGACTTCTGAGTAAACCCTCCACAAAATTGTGCCCCATCCAAACAGCAACCGCATTAGAAATACCTTGACCCTTATAACCTGGAATTGATCATCTATTATTCACACAACAGTTGGAGGAGAATTCCTAGGGAATCTATTATTCAAAACCAATTATTCTATTACTCAAAAATCTTTCACTCAGCTTTCCTGAGAAACAACACTAATAGATTTGTTTCTTTTTAAGAAACCATACGTCTCCTTGACACTAAGATGAAAAAATAAACTCTTCCAGTTTTTCTTTAATATTCTCCTCAATTAAACTTGGATATTAGTGTGGAAATGCAGCTTCATGACAAAAGCTTCGCCTTCCTGCCATTTGCTATATCTAAGAAATGTCTAAATAGAAATGTGGAACTGCTTGATTTCCTCCAAAAAAAACCTCTATTATCTAGGTAATAAAAGATAAGGGTAATGTGAAATAAAATTCAAGGAATGCAAGTATTTTACCGTAAATATTCATGTTACCTCTTACTGGGTTTTTACCAGAGCTGATGGCAAATTAAAAGTGAAAACAAAATAAAACAAAACAACTTTTTAAAGATTACCTCTTACTCGCTAGCTAGGTCACTTCCTCACTAAGGCACTTGCTTTCTCATTCTAACCTCCAATTCAGAATTCAAGCCTGTGGCTCAGCAAAAGCATGAATTTTATAGACCTCTAAAATAATTTGAATATAGTGGCATTTAAAATGTTACACCTACATAGGCCCAGGGTCTAGTTCATGGTCTTCATTAAAATATTTCCCTTTCCTTTATTTCATTGGTTAGATTCTCAAACAACTAATAAGATCATAACAATGTGGCCAAGAGCAGTACAACTCCCCTCTTCATCTGCAAGTTCTTTTGTGTTTCACTCCCATCTCAGAAGCCCCCTATCCATCTACTTAACATTGTCCTGCAGAAAAGAAATCACAGATTTTAACCTGGCTTCCTTGAGGAATACTTCCTCATTTCTTTTTTAACCATTTACCATTGAAAATTTCTTCATCTTGGATCCAGGCTGCCATTGTCATTCATCAAGCTCAGACCTGAAACTTATCAGTCAATCGTGGTGATTCCTCCTAGGCCACAATGTCTCATACCCTTGTTGACAGGCATTGCTCTTATTTATTTACTTACTTACTCACTTATGTATTTATTTTACATAGGCTCTACCCCCCAGCACAGATCCCAGTGCTGGGCTTAAACTATGACCATGAGATTAAGATTTGAGCCAAGATCAAAAGTTGGACATCTAACTAATTGAGCCACCCAGGTGCCCCTAACAGGCATTTCTCTTAATGCACCTCCTGTTTCCATCATTAAAACTCTCAGTAGGCCTCCTTTTCCCTCTCTTTCTTTCTTTTTTTAATTTATTTGAGAGAGACAGAGACAGAAAGACAGAGAGAACATGAGTGGTGAAAGTGGCAGAGAGAGAGGAAAAGCAGGCTCCCCGCTGAGCAGGGAGCCCCCTGTGGAGCTCCATCCCAGGATCCTGAGATCATGACTTCCACCAAGGCAGATGCTTAAATGACCGAGCCACCCAGGTGCACCCCCCTTTCTGACGAGAGTTGTGTGATCAATAATATCTAACCAGGTCTAGCTCTTTCCTCTTGGTTCATTTGGCTGCCTCACTTTGAAAATGTCTTCCTGGTTCATAAGTGTTCTCTGTGAATGCTAGATAACCTGCTCTCCTTTCAGTTGCAGTAATTTATCTTTTTATTATTACTTTTATTTTTTTGTTCCAAGTGTTTTTTGGAATCCCAGTTAGTTAACATATAGTTTAATGTTAGTTTCAGGAGTAGAATGTAGTGATTCAATACTTACCTGTAACATTCAGTGCTTATCACAAGTGTCCTCCTTAATATCCATCACCCATTTAGTTGCAGTAACTTAATACCTGTTTTATTCCATCATGCACTTCTCTAACGGCTGCTCAACCAAATGCTTAACTGGGTGCACAAGTCTAAAGCATGAAGAGACACAACTTTCTAGGAGGTGTCAACTTGTAAAAGAGAGACCTATCTCTGAATCACAAATAGAAAAGAGAGTCTAGAAGGTTTGCTATATGTTTAACTCCATTTCTGGTAGTCAGACTTTAATTTCTATTAAGTCAAGAGTCTTGTATTTTCACATCAATGAGTCACTGAAATGTGACATGGAGATAACTATAAGCCTTTTCTCACTTTTCTAATTTAGAAGCTCAAAAAAGAAATACATCATCTGAGTGAAACCCTGCTTTTAGCCCTAAAGGAGCTGGATGATATGACAATATGCATTTTTAATGTAATTCAATAAAAATCATGTAGTGCTAACCTCCTTTTCCCCCCTGATCTTCTCCATGTGCTTCTGGGTTTAAAACCTTTCAGAATTAATATAATACTAGTGGGAAATGTTGAATTGTGGTCTCATTTTATGTTTGACATGGACTGAGTATCTTCAGCCATGCCAATTAACTTTCTTGGCCTTCATATATTACCCATTAGTTAACTTTCTTATAGTAAGTCAGACAGGAGGAGTTACCTCTTATTTAGCATTTTTGTTCTATTTGGGTCTTCAACTGACTAGATGAGGCCCACCCACTTTGGGGAGGAAAATTTGCTTTACTCAGTCTACAGATTCTAATATTAATCTCATGTAGAAACACTCTCAAGGACACATTCAGAATACTGTTGGGACACATTTCTGGGGAACTTCTGGCCCAGTCAAGTTGACGCATAACACTTATCATCACAGTGGCCAAAATTTTTGAATGATCCAACCATTCTACTTTGGATTTTGACATGTAACCAGATCTCTGCCCAGAACAAACTTACTTTGCCTGTCTTTTGCTAAGGCATTCTCTGACTTTTTTTTTTTTTTTTTTT
>RCUC01168781.1:0-48714 GCA_003697995.1 Taxidea taxus jeffersonii
TTTTTTGGGTTTTTTTTTTTGAGGGAGAGAGAGTGAGAGTGTAGGGGAGGGAGAGAGGGAATCTTAAGTAGGCTTCACACCTAGCATGAGCCAGGCACAGGCTCCATCTCACAACCCTGACACCATGAGCTGAGCTGAAATCAAGAGTCGGATGCTTAACCAACTGAGCCACCTAGACACCTCAAACTGACAATTTTGACCTGTTGCTTCACAATATACATCTATTCTAGTTATCAGCACATTCATTTTTGCAATATATATATATAACATATAAAAGATAAACAGTGCTGGGAAAAAAGCAGGGTCCCCAAGAGGTATGTGCACACTTGTGTCCACAGCAGCACTGTTCACAACAGCCAAATGGTGGAAGCAACCCAGATGCCCATTAAAGGATGAATGGATAAACAAACTGTGGTCTGTACCTATAATGGAGTATTATTTAGCCTTAGAAAGGAAACATATGCTGCAACATAGATAAACTAGGAGGATATAATGCTAAGTGAAAGAAGCTAGTCAAGACAAATACTATAAGGCCACATATATGAGGTATCTAGTGTACTCAAAGTCACAGAGTAGAATGGTAATTGCCAGGAAATGGAGGGAGAGGGAAACAGGGAGTTGTTTAATGAATACAAAGATAAAGAGTTCTGAAGACTGGTTGTACAACCATATGAATATAGTTAACACAACTAAACTATTAGGTTATATGTATTTTAACACAATTTAAAAAGAAGCTTTAAAAGTGAAAAAATTAAAATATAAATAAAGGATAAATTAAAATGAAAAATTGTGGCATCTAGGGGCACCTGAGTAGCTCAGTAGGTTAAGCCTCTGTCTTTTGCTCAGGTCGTGATTCCAGGGTCCTGGGATCGAACCCCACATCAGGCTCTCTGCTCAGTGCTCTCTGCTCTCTGCTTTCCCCCCTCTCTGCCTGCCTCTCTGCCTACTTGTGATCTATGCCAAATATATAAATAAAATCTTTAAAAAAAAAAAAACCTGTGGCATCTGGAGAGATAGTGTCAATCCTCATCACTCATTGATCTCATGTATTTGTGAAATCTGCCTACTTGCTATAATTTATATGTGATCACAAAATTAGTATTTGTAGTGCCTTTGCAATCTTCAGACTTGTACAGAACAGCAAAAAAGTGGAGTTGCTTATTATGCACATACCCAGCAATTAACACAGCATTCTGCTTTCTTGTTTCAGCTCTCATTCTATAAACAAATGTCCTTTGTGGGGTACATGTAGTGCCAAATTTCTGTATTTTGTGGTTTTTTGCTGGTGATTTTACTATTTACCATTTTTCAGCACCAAACATAGTGCTAAAGTTTTGTCTAGTATCCCTGGCTGTGTGACATACCTAGCGGAGAAAATATGTGATGGATGGGCTCCGTTCATGGAGAAGTTATAATGCTGTTGGTCATAAAGGCAACATTAATGAATAAAATACATATAAAATAAGAGGTCTTTGAACAGAAACACACAAAACAAGGTTACTATTGACCAGCTGATGAAAATGTTATGAACAGAAGCTCACAGGAACCTCATCCTGCATTTCCCTTAGGAGCAATGGTTCATTATGTGCTAACTCAGTGTACACAACAACTTTATAAACCTAACTACTGCAAATGAGAATCTACTATATTTATCTACAAACTTTTTATAAAGGAGAAATATTATATACAAAAAATACTAACTTATGTCACTCTCCAATTTAACCTTAATGTGATCTTTAAAATTTTAATGGCCAATCAAGTTTTTTGGTTTTTTATAGTACATGAAGTATAGGGGCAAGGGTATTTATTTCTAAATGAAAAAATAAATGGCAGCCAATCTTTTGTGAATACTTATGTGGCAGACACTATACTAAGCACTTATCTGTAAGAAGTGCTTTAGCTCAGTCCATGCGCATAGTAAAAGTTGAATAAAATACTGACTAATATTATTTATACCATTAAATTCTGAAATCACTGAGGTGATGAGCAAACCTTCAAGGTAATGGGAATCTGAGAATGTTATGAATTCTAGTTGAGTTTGAAGGCAATAAGGAAACAATCATGTAAGATGGGCCTCTGATAGTTTGTTCAGACTATGGCAAAATTAAATTACCAATTGCAGTCATCTGTAATAAAGTGCCTTTAAAACAAGGCTTTGGGGACCAAGTGGAGACACCAGGGGAAAGCTATGAAAGACATGAGGTGGATACACAAGGACAGTGAAGGAGGTCTAACTGTTAGACCAGTTAGAACTGCTTCTAACTGGAGAGTTCAAAAACAGAAAGCAACATATTCACAGCATAAACTGTTGAGTCAAGGCACTGACAGAGAACAAGGCAATTACTGAGTGTGAAACAAAAGAATTTTTCTATCTCAGAGTAGAGATCAGCAATTGTTTTTTCTGAGGGGCCAGATCAGACATTAGGTTAAGGCCGTAATAAGATCTCTGTCTCAACTACCCAACTCTGTTACTGTTAAGTGAGAGCAACCATAAACTGTAAGTAAGCAAACTAATGTGGCTGTGCTCCAGTAAGTCCTCACACAGTATATGAAAATTTGAATTTCATATGATTTCACTCATAGAACATTATCATCCTTTATTTTTTTCAATCAGTTAAAAATGTGAAAAATATTTTTAGCATGTGGGTCAACAAAAACAAATGCAGGCCACATTTGGCCTGTAGGCTGTAGCTTGCCAACCCTGTTCTTCAGTTGTTGTGACCAAAATGCATAGTCTGATTTTGCTGATTGCTTAAGTATAATATCAAGTGGTACCAAACAAGGTTAAAGAAACAGGAACCCTGTGGTTATCAAACTGGTTTGTCTGCAAGAATCGCAGAAAGTCCCTAAAATCATAATATTAGGACATCCCACCATTATCCTGTAAGATCTGTACTATAGAAAAATTACAACCCGCAGCCCTAATATGACCATGTTTTTGAAAATAAAGTTTTATGCAAACACAGACACGCCCACTTATGTATTCTCTATGATTGCTTTAGCACTACAATGGCTGTGTTGAACAGTTTTTTCAGAGACTATAGCACACAAACTCTAAAACATTTCATATGTGGGCACCCACTGAAAAAGTTTGCTGATCCCCAACCTACACAAACAAACAACTTAAGGTATGGCACACGGAGGCTGACAGGCACATAGCCATCAAAACGGAAAATCACAGCTTCTCAAAGTTCCTAGACCCAGACCCTCTAGAATGAAGGTAAAGCAAAGTACCCTTCAAACACAAGTACTACTATTTTCCTCTTGGCTTTCCACAAAAGAGCAACAGCCACTTATCAGGGTAACCATGCACTTGGGAAAGGGAAATACCCTGACCTTTTGGGGACTATAAAATCTAATTCTTAAACTAATCCCTGAGGCACTCTTAGCACCACTATGATGTATGTGTCAGAATAAGGGATTACAGTATTCAAATGATAATTATCAAGTTTTGGCCCAAGCCCATTTATCAGAGAGATCAATCCCCTCATCTTATTTCTCCAGGTGCTGAAAATGTAACTGAAGAGGGTAGTTCCAGCTGACTACCAACTGACAAAATCCCACAATGATGCCATGACAGGTGGAATAGTGGGGTAATACTGAATCAGGAAAGTTCAGACATAAACCCCTGAAGCACTCCTTCCAAACAAAATATTGCATTCCTGGGAGAATTATCAAAGAATTACAAGATGCAAGGGTTGCAATCCCTGCTAATCCAACTGTTTGGCTAACAAGGGACATACAACTGTTCATACAGAATAACTGTATTCTACATCTAATGACTACAAGCACAGCTGGTAATTCAAATTTGATCTCTAGCACAGTAGCTGATATGCAGCTATAGTTCTGACAAACAGTTCCTCTATTTCTACAAAGAGAACTTCAGAAGCAATTTCCTTTCATTTGGGTGGGACAGCAGTATATATTCCCTGTAATGCCTAAAGCAAAGTTTCTAGCTTCTGTATGACCTTGTTTTACCACCCTACTGCACATCACAATGGTCCACTACACTGATAAAATTAAGTCAGTAAGACCTTGGGAAATAGCAATACTATATGTCTTAATAAGACATATATGCCAAAAAAACAATTTAAAAAGTCCCGAGAAAAAAATAGAGTCCTGCCACCACTACTTAGTTCTAGGAGCCAAAAGAGTGTGGCAAGTCAGAATATCCCCTCCAAAATAAAAATTCTATACTTCCTACAACAAAGAAAGCAGCAGAAAGCTCAGTGGAAACAACATATACCAATATACACGTATGTCTCTATTTACCAAGTGATCTGAAATCCAGCAGTTTAAAATATGGCCCAGAGGAAGAGAAAAATTATCTAGCTAATCTAGGATGCAAATAACAAGTAGCTCTGCCACGTGACCATAACAAACTCTGACTCCAAAGGTGCCCCAAATGTCAAAAGATCAGTGCCACAAGGCGCTATTAGCAAACCCCTCCAGGACAATCGGAGCAGAAACCACTAAGGGTTTCTAGGGCAAAACCGTACCTTTTTCATCAAACCAAGATTGTCTTTTGAAAATAATTCTTGTACTTTTTATACTGGTAGATAATGAACATCTAGCCACGGGTAACTATGAAACTTGAGCTGTCAGAAATAATTACCATCTGATCAACAAAGCCAAAGCTGACATGACAGAAATATTCCATCACCAAGTGGCTGTAGTGTATACAGAACAAGATTCAGGATGCTTGTGAAGCATAAGCAGATGATTCACATTCTCAAGTGTGCCTACTCCTCATGATTTCTCCTTCAAACAAGGCCGACCTACTACTCAGGAGATGCTCTATGATTAGCTAATTCAGAGAGGAAAAAAATATGAGCCTGCATTACACATGACTCCGCATTACATGCTGATTATCACCCAGAAATGGACACTTTCAATCACACTCCTGCCCCATCTGAAGGAGGTTTTAAGGAAAGTTTAAAAAAAAAAAAAAGAAGAAGAAATCCTCCCACTGGGTAATACATCTGATAGTCCACATTATCGAGAAAGGGAAACACCATAAGATTCATACCAATTCTTAAATGGGGAGTATTGATAAAGCTAGATTTCCAGGTCAGGTCCTTACATAAAACAGGTATGCAGAATGATTTAAGGAAGAGAAGTATGGATGCATGGGCTGACCAAGTGTGAAAATAGTTCTGTCCCATGTGAAGGCTCCCTGTTGTAAAGGAGACTTCCATAATCACGTGGAACCACATAAGACACAATAATCCACTTTTTGGAAGTCAGTCAAAATCTTTCCCCAGCAACCTCAATGCCTAATTAATGACCTCACAAAAAATAAGTCAAATCACAGAACAGACAGTCAACAAATAGTACCAGGTTATATTTCTCAAGAAGACTGATGACTTAACTTACTGCCAATGTACTATCTCTAATTTATGATTTAACAAACAGTCCCTAAAAATCCTAATCATTTACAACAGCAGTGTTTAAACGTTTTGGGCTTATAACCCCTTTATATTCTTAAAGAGTGAGGATCTCGGAACCCTTGGGTGGCTTAGTAGGCTAAGCCCCTGCCTTCAGCTCAGGTCATGATCCCAGGGTCCTGGGATCGAGTACCACATCGGGCTCCTTCCTCAGTAGGAAGCCTGCTTCCCTCTCTCTGCCTCTGCCTGTGCACGCGCACGTGCTCGCGCGCGCGCTCTCTCTCTCTCTCTGACAAATATATAAACAAAATCTTCTAAAAAACTGAGGATCTCAAAAAACTTTGTTTTATATGAATTACAGCTTCATATACTATATTAGAAATTAAAACAGAATCTTTAAAATATATTTATTCATTCATTTTAAAAATAATAAACCAACTGCATATTAATGTAAATTTTTTATTTTAAAATCAACTACATTTTCCCAAAAAATAAAGTAATAAAATTCTAAAAGCAGCATACGGTTTTACAAATCTCTTTAAGGTCTGCCTTAAGATACTGGATCATCCTACTTGCTTCTGCATCCAATCAGCCACAATGTGTCACTTTGATTGAACTGTGTGAAGGAAATCCAACCTTACTCTCAAAAGATACGCAGTTGAAAAAGGAAGGAATATTTCATGGCTTTTTCAAGCAGTTATGAATAGTATCTGATTTTATACCAAACTCAACAAGTGATAGTATCTTGAAAATACACTGAAATGTGGAATCTTAAACCCCATCAATGAACTTTTCATATTTGTTACATTAAAAGCCAATGGTTTGGCTATATGAATGAATTTCTTACTCATGCATAATTCTGTAACATCATTCATCAATCATAAATACTGGTCCACTGAATTAGATAGATACATCTCCCAAATGCTGGCATTTCATTATATAGCACCAAGATTTTTTTTTAATTACATTCACAACTATTATTACCAAGCTCATCAGAAAAAGCCTAACTACCTGGAAACTGTCAAGCTTACATTACCTGATAATTTTCCAAAGTTCTAATTTTCACTTGAAATTTCAGATTTTATCACTAGCAACAAAAACTGCCAGTTCTTTTCCTTGATGTAAAGGGCTTACTTTCTTCACTTGAGAAAACGTCTGTCAAATGCTCACGTCAGAATTACATTAATGAATCACTGTTTCAAGTGAAAATGATATTCCATCAGTTCAGTCCATAACTCAAATAACTGCACAAGTACTTTTCTGTGACAATCATCATACTTCAGCATACAGAAGGGCTTCTTAGGAAAAAAAAAAAAAACAACCTCAGGATCAAGATCTTTCTTAGTAGCTTTTTCTGCTTCAAAGACAGTAAATAAAACTTTTTTGTTTACTACAAAAATGTGGTGATAAAGAATACAGTTTGAAGCAACTGCGCTGATTTTTCCTAAGGCACCAGCAGTTTTCCCCACTATTACTTAACCGTAATGCAAGGTCAAGACAGTAAAAAAGGTACCTATTATTACTAAAATAGTTTCAACCCTTAACAGGCCTTGGATTCAACAGACTGCACTTTTACAACTGTTTTTCCAAGAACAAAAATGTATTTCTCACTTTCGTTCTGTTGGCTTTGGGCTGGCTACAGATATCTTCTCCATCCTGGGATCCTGGCAAAAGAATGGGCTTTATCTGGTACCTACTTTTCTTGCAGCAAAAGAAAATAAATAAAAATCAATTCACAAAATGCCTCCTAAAGCTTCTGCTTAGACATAACATGTATCACTTCTCTTCTTCCATTAACCAAAGCAAGTCCCATGGGGAAGCCTGGTGTCAACGGGAAGAAGTACTCCTCCCAAAGATAGAACTCCGCAAGAGAAGCCCACTAAAGAAGAGAGGCAGAAGTTTTAGATAATACAATCTACCATAAGCAGTAACTGAGTCCCTCTCACCTCCACACCAAGAAGTACATTATTTCACAGTGGACAAAAGCCACCTAGTAGCAGCAAGAGGAAACACTCAGGATGCTCTCATCATGAAAGAACCTATCTCCATGAAATAGACACTGATTTACATAAACAATCTTATACTAGCTACACTGGAAACACACCCATTATTCATAATGTCCTGGTTTTGGGAGAATAGGTTTTAGGCTCTAAATAACCAACTCACACACCAACTCAGGAAACAAACCTTTCAGAAATTATAGTTTTTAGGAAAGAGCGTGTTATAGTTGTTTGAAGTTTAAGTACAACTGGAGGTACACATGCTAATGGAGGACAATGACCTGTCTACTGTTGTGGACAACCATATTCATCACTACTGAAAATTTAAACAGACTTTTAATTGTGAATATTTCCACATTTTAGGAAATTTAACTCATTAGGTCTACCACCTAATGAGTTAATGTAATTTCTAAATTACTAATACCATTTCTCATGTAAAAATTAGAATTTAAAATCCCCAAAAGACATAGTATATTAATCTATTTCTAAAATACATACCTCCAAGAAACTATGACATGGAGGTAAGCAATGAGTCCATTTTTGCTCATGACCAAAGCAACAGATATACTGGGTTTTTGATGGCAGCAGCAGCAAACCAAACATTTCCAACTGGTTACAACTTAAGAGCTCCTATCACTGGGAAAGCCCCAGAGCCAACAGTAATAGCACCTGTAATCAAGTTGAGTATCTAGCATTTACTGCTCCGCATTAGCGACTTTTTTTTTTTTTTTAAGATTTTATTTATTTATTTGACAGAGAGAGAGATCACAAGCAGGCAGGGAGGCAGGCAGAGAGAGAGAGAGAAGAGGAAGCAGGCCCTCCGAGGAGCAGAGAGCCCGATGCGGGGCTCGATCCCAGGACGCCGGGATCATGACCTGAGCTGAAGGCAGAGGCTTTAACCCACTGAACCACCCAGGCACCCCAGCATCAGCGACTTTCTAAAATCTAGCTCCACTGGATGGCTTTAGAAATGTTCCCAGAAGTCTGGACTCAAGTCTGTATCTCTAGCATTCCCCCCATGACTCTGGAAGCTACCTGATAATCTTTAAAAATTCCCTACGCTGCTAATAGCCAGGGTGGATTGTTGTTTATAATAAAGAAGTATAATTTAAAATACTTGTATTATTCTAATCTTAAGTATAAGAAAACTAAGGCTTAACGTGGCTACATAATGTGCTGATGACAAGTTTCTTAGATCTCAAAGCTTATTTTGCTAACTTCATATTCTACTAATTTTATAATTAATTACTTGCATAGTGTAAGACAGCAATTGAAACAAACTTAACGTCATTCTTTTAAAAACTATGGCCGCCCATGGGCCAAATCCAACCCGTTTTTTGTACAATCTACAAGCTAAGAATAGTGTTTACATTCTTAAATGGTTGGGGAGAGAGGAGAATAAAAAAAATCATATGAACTTCAAATTTCAGTGTCTGGTATCAGTAAAACAATATTGCCCATTCACTTACATACTGTCTATGGTACCACAAATAAGCTGACTTGAGTGGCTACCTAAAATATTTACTACCTGACCCTTTACAGAATAAACAGTATGCCATCTTCTGCTCTAAAATTATTCTAAACAACCAAGGAAATGCCAATGTAGGCAAATCTTCAAGCAGGAATATATGTACTTCTGTCATCTTTGATTACCTACTTTGAGAACACGAGACCTGTAACATGCACAATCTACCCCATAATTAAAGTTAAACCAGAAAGTCCCATTTTTTTCTCTCACCTACCTCTACTACTGCAAGGGTAAACATCAGACTAGAAGTCAGCATCACAAAGGCTACTTTCAGGACAATCAGAATGCATGTAACCAAGAGTCAAATGTGCCTGACTATTCATCTCCTTTAGAAAATGGAAAAAATTACAGAAATTTCTGATTTCTAAATTAGAAATTAATTAAATTCTTAATTAACAAACTTGTAGCAAAGCAGATTTTTAAAAGATAACTGAATTTTCTTTTTGAGGGGCAGGGGGCTCAGAGAACATGTTTCAAGATTTCAGAAGAGGAAAAACGTCTAGTGTCAAAGGGGTTGACACTTTAAGCAGGGTATAGTCCTCAAAGCAAAATGACTCAAAAGAAGAGAAAATTCAACAGACAAATGACTGGATCATGCAGCTGTTAAGAAATGTTCATAGCAGGGAGCCTGCAGAGAATCTACTTACCAAAATTCAGGGCTCAAAAGTCACTAGATCGCTAAAGTTGAAAACTGACCAGTCCCTGATTCTTTCTTCCTTTTTCAGCAACTATAGTTACCTAGCAAAAAGAAAATAATTTGACCTTTCAAAGTACTCAGATTCTGACACTATTTTTCCTCCCATCTAGTTCAATGTTTTAGGGGGAAAAAAAAAGGAAAAGAAAAAAAATTCCTATTTACTGGTAGTATTCCCAGCTCTATCTGATATCTGCAACCCCCACAAGGACTGGTTCTGTGTGGAAAAATACAGGCCATATATGTCTTTGTTCAAGTGCCATGAGGAAAGCAACCAACAAAGTAACTGTGTAGGGATTTTTCGACATAATCCCAGTTAAAGTAGGGTGACAGTGAAGTAGAGAAAAGTATTAATGAGAAACACTCAAAGTTTTACATTACCTTCATTTACATTACCTTCATTGAAAGAACTTGTGAGAACCTCAATTTGATCTCACTGTGTAATACAAGTCCACCACTGATGAAACTCACTGATGTGAATTGGCTGAGCACAACTTAAAACTCATTTTATTCTAGAAATAAGGTTACATATAATGTACTTGTTTCTAAGGTAGCTCAGAAAAAAACCAGTAATAAAACAGGATCATAGGGGCGCCTGGGTGGCTCAGTGGGTTGGAGCCACTGCCTTCGGCTCGGGTCATGATCCCAGGGTTGTGGAATCAAGCCCCGCATCGGGCTCTCTGCTCTGCAGACAGCCTGCTTCCTCCTCTCTCTCTCTCTGCCTCTCTGCCTACTTGTGATCTCTATCAAGTAAATAAATAAAAAAATCTTTAAAAAAAAAAAAACAGGATCATAGAATCAGATGTGATGCTGATTTTAAAGACGCTGTTCAACTCCTTTATTTTACAGATAATGCAGCTCTGGTGAAGAGAAATTGGGTCACTTGCCCTATTTAATACCAATGCAGTGGGGCACCTGGGTGGCTCAGTCAGTTACGCATCCAATTCGTGATCTCTGCTAGGGTCTTGATCTTAGGGTCATGAGTTCAAGCCCTGCGTTGGGCTCCATGCTGGCGTGGAGACTACTCAAAAAACTAAATAAAAATTAATAAAACCAAAGCATGAAAGAGCACCAGATCTTTGATACTTAAAACCCTGTATTTTCAGACTACACCATCACCACTTATGAAATAGTTTTATGTATGTATCTCAACATAGCTTAATTTTATCAGTATGTCTCAAAAACAGTATTAAAAACCAGCTGCATCACATTCTCTCTGTTGATGATGGTTTACATAAAGTAGTAAATAGGCTGAGTATGAAACCAGGTCTACTCCAGAACACCTGTGATATATTCCCTGTCTCAGGTATGGTGAAATCTCAGAATAATTTTTCACCTCCTAAGGGTAAAAGGAATTCTCCCATTAGATACAATACTTTTTTGTCTTAAATGCTGCTAACTACAATTTGTTCTAAGTTGATTCAAATAGATAACAATACAAGAAAATTTCAGGATAAAATTACAATTACAGCAAATTACAAGTTTATTTAGATTGCTCAATTAAATTGGCATGGCTGTGTTGCAAAATTTCTTCCAAAAATGCTCCCAACAATCATCCTTCTTTTTCAGTCTACAAGACTTTTAAGTTGCTATACTCACAGATGACACAACTTACTTCTCACTCCTAGACCACTATCCCTTCTCTCTTTGGTTTCTCCAGAGCCAAGTGATTGACTACTTTGAGCCCCAATCTACTCTAAGCTTTTGCAGAAAACTTAGAAGGCTTATCCATATTTAATTTCCCTCACCTACTCAGGCAATGTTGATTCTGGTTCTGCATATTTCAGTATTTTCCATGGCGATCTCTGTAGCCATCATTTATAGTGCCTCTTCTGCATCTGACATCCCATCCCCTTTGCTCTTGATTAGCCCTAACAAACTATTATTGCTTCCATCTCCCTCTGTTCTTTTTCAGTTTTCCACACATCTTTCCTAGAAGTCTGTCCAGGTTCTGCTCTTTACAATTCCCAGTCTCACATTCCTATTCAGCTGATGCTACCCTGCAGAACCACAGTGCTTGAAGACTTGATTTGCAACCAAATCATGTATCATTATTGTCTTTTATGGACCCAGAAAAAAAGTAAACTGACCTGCCCAGTGCCTCTTATTTGGTTAATGTTAAATTCAACATATAATACAGTAAAGTAATTCTCCACCAGCCAAAAATACATCTTACCTAGAATTAAACCAGCCATGGTTTCAAAATTAATTTAGAGAATTATTAAAAAATTAGTAAAATATTAATAAAAATTTAAAACTAATACATAATATAAACAAAAGCAGAAAAGTAAATGGAAACAGGAATGAAGCTAATGAACAAAAACATCTGTTTAAATCTTGTGCTTTCCCCAAAGAGATACAAAAATGGCCAATAAGCACATGAAAAGATGCTCAACATCATTAGGGATTTGTAAATCAAAAGCACAGTGGGATACCACCCTACACCTGTCAGAACAGCTTCTATCAAATGAACAAAAAAGAAATCTGTGCATCAAATTATACAATCAACAAAGTGAAAAGACAAGATAGTGAACAGAACAAAATATTTGCAACTCATATCTGGTAGGAGATTAATATCAAAAATAAAGAACACCTACAACTCAACAATTTTTTTAAAAAGTAAAATAAAAAATCCTACTTTTAAATAGAAAAGACTTGAAAAGACATTTCTCCTAGTAAGAGAAACAAATGACCAACAAGCATATGGAAAGATGTTGAATATCACTAACCATTAGGGAATTAACAAATCAAAACCACATTATCTCACATCCATTAGGAAAGCTATTAATAATAATACCAATAACATTATTGGCAAAGAGGTGGAGAAAATGGAATCTTTGTGCAATGCTGGTGAATACGCAAAGTGGTGCAGTCTCTATGGAAAACAGTATGGTGGCTCCACAAGAAATTTCAAGTAAAATTACCTGTATAATCCAGAAATTCCACTTTTGGGTGTGAAAGAACTGAGAGCAGGGACGTGAAGACCTATCCACTCATGTTCATGGCAGCATTATTTGTAACAGCCAAAAGCTGGAAGCACCCCAGCTGTTTATCAAAATATGAATGGATAAACAAAACATAGTCTACCCATACAGTGAAATACTATACAGCCTTAAAAAGGGAACAAATTCTGATACATGCTACAACACAGGTGAACCTCGAAGAACATTATATTAAATGAAAGAAAGCAATCAAATATCATATAATGCCATTTATGAGATATCCAGAGTACTCAAATTCATAGAAACAGAAGCTAGAAGAGCAGTTGCCATGGACTAGGAGGGGGAAATAGGGCATTATTTAATGGATGTATCTTCAATTCAGCAGATAAAAAGTTCTAGAGATTGGTTGCACAACAACATAAATTTACTTATTAACATGATTAAAAGGTATACTTAAACACACATGGTGATGGGGCACTCAGGTGGCTAAATCTGTGAAGCATCTGCCTTTGGCTCAGGGTCCTGGGATCAAGCCTCACTCTGATCTCTCTTTTCCCTCTCTTCTCCCTCTCCTCCCACCTCATGCTCTCTCTCTCAATGTCTGTCACCATCTGTCTTGCTCTCAAGTAAATAAAATCTTAAAAAAAAAAAAAAAAGTACACATGTTAAATTTTAAGTTGTATTTTACCATAACAAAAATAATGTTAAAAAAAAAAAAGAAAAGAGGTTTTGGTGAGAATATATATAAAGCAGAACCCCTGCACACTGAGAATGTAAAATGGTGTACCCACTATAAGAAATATACAGTATGGCTGTTCCTCAAAATATTAAACAATGGGGGCACCTGGGTGGCTCAGTGGGTTAACCCTCTGCCTTCGCTCGGGTCATGGTCTCAGGGTCCTGGGATTGGGCCCCGCGTCGGACTCCCCACTCAGTGGGGAGCCTGCTTCCCCCCCCCCCTCTGCCTGCCTCTCTGCCTACTTGTGATCGATCTCTCTCTCTGTCAAATAAATAAAATCTTTAAAAAAATATATTAAACAATGAACTACCATTTGACCCAGAAATTCTGGGTATATACCCAAAAGAATTGAAAACAGAGACATCTGTACACCAATGCCAACAGAAGCATTATTCACAGTAACCAAATGGTGAAAACAACATAAGTATTTATCAGGAAATGAATGGATATACAAAATGTATATACACAGACATAACTGAGTATTATTTTGTCATAAAAAGAAATGAAATATTTTTTCATTGGTGATCAGCAAACTTCCAGTTATAAGGTAAGTAAGTTCTGGAGATGTAACACACAGCATGAGGACTACAATTAACAATACTGAATTGTGTATTTGAAAGCGGTATATCTTAAAAGTTCTCACCATGAGGAAAAAAAAATTGTAACTATGGGAAGCTACATAGCTTCACATATAATAATCATTTTATGATATAAAGTTATTGTGTTGCAAATGTTAAACTAATACAATGTTTATGTCAATTATATATCAAAAAAGTTGGGGGGGTAATGTTATACTTATATACTTTATATTTAAAAAAATATAAACACTAAACTAAGTAAAATTAATCAGGCACAAAGAAAAATATGAAGTTTCCACTTACGTAAAGTACCTAAATAGACATTCTTAGACACAGAAAGTATAATAAAGGTTTACCTGGTGTAAAAAGGGATTGAGGAATTATCCTTTAATGCATACAGAGTTTCTGTTTAGGATGATGAAAGAGTTCTGGAAATGAATAATGGTGATGTTTCACAACATCGTGAATGTACTCAATGCCACCTAACTGTACACTTAAAACCAGCTAAAATGGTAAATTTTATATTCTATTTTACAAAAAAAAGTGTTCTAGCTGAAGAACCTAAATGTGCTAAAAGATTCAAAACTTCATAGCCACAATTACAAAACAGCACATCAATTCCTATTCCTAAACCCATAAAGACACTTCTATTGTAAGTACTTACAGAAAAGACACTGGTAGATAATGAACAGCATCTTCAATAATATAAAACTTGTATGTAACAGGTCCTCAACACACATGAGTAGATCTCAAGACCTTCATAAAATTTCTGAATAGAGATACAGGCTCACAGTTCCCAAACAGGCCATGAAGCACCCTACAGGGCCAGAGTGAACTCATAAGGACAACACAAAATATTTTAAATCTGAGAAGAAAACAGTGATACCCAGCATCTATCAGAAGCCACAATTCTGCAAGACTTAAATTTATTTTTAAAAGAAGTTAGATTGGGGCACCTGGGTGACTCAGTGGGTTAAAGCCTCTGCCTTCAGCTCGGGTCATGATCTCAGGGTCCTGGGGCTGAGCCCCACATTGGGCTCTCTGCTTGGTGGGGAGCCTGTTCCCCTGCCCCCTCTGCCTGCTTCTCTGCCTACTCTGTCAAATAAATAAATAAAATATTTAAAAATAAATAAATAAATAAAAGAAGTTAGATTATTTATAATTGAAGGAGGGGGAAAAGTCATAGTGATCTGTGTGAATAACTAACAGCCAAACATACATGGAATTGGAGCTGCAGAGATAAGATGGAAAAGGAAAAAAATCTTAAAATTTTTGAAATTCTATTAAAGTATAAATCCACAGATCTAAGAAACTCAAATAGACCCAAGTAAAATAAACAGAAAACTTCACAATTATATACAGAAAGCTATACATACTACTCTCAAATTGTTGAAAATCAGTGAAAAGAAAAATCGTAAAAGTAGCCAGGAAAACAACAACAACAACAACAACAGAAAGAAACAAAGAACTGTTGCCTTCTCATCAAAAACTATGGGAGTAAGAAGATAATGGAAAGACTTCTTTAAACTGCTCAAGTAAAAAGAAAACAACACATAATTCTATACTTGGTCAAAATATTCATTAAAAAAATAGAAAAACTGGGGCGCCTGGGTGGCTCAGTGGGTTAAAGCCTCTGCCTTCGGCTCAGATCATGATCCCAGGGTCCTGGGATCGAGCCCCACATCGGGCTCTTTGCTCAGCAAGGAGCCTGCTTCCCTTCCTCTCTCTGCCTGCCTCTCTGCCTAGCTGTGATCTCTGTCTGTCAAATAATAAAATCTTAAAAAAAAAAAAAAAGAAAGAAAAACTGGGGCACTGGGTGGCTTAGTGGGTTAAAGCCTCTGCCTTCGGCTTAGGTCATGATCTCTGGGTCCTGGGATCGAGCCCCACATTGGGCTCTCTGCTCGGTGGGGAGCCTGTTCCCCCGCCCCCTCTACCTGCTTCTCTACCTACTTGTGATCTCTGTCTGTCCAATAAATAAATAAGAATCTTAAAAAAAAAAAAATAGAAAACCTACCAAACTAAAGCTGATAGAATCCCTTACCAACAGACCTGACTAGCAGAAATGCTGAAAAAAGTTCTCAAGCAGAAAGAAAAAACACATCACAGGCAGGTAAACATTTTGATATACCCAAAAGAATGAAGAATGCCAGAAGTGGTAAATATGCGTGCAAATATAAAGAACTTTTCATCCTTAAGTTTCCTCTAAAATGTATTTAACTGTTCAAGGCAAAAATAATATATCCTCAAGTTTGTAACACCTCTGGTAATAAAATGAAGAGCAGTAATAGTACAAATAAGGGAGAAAAAAACAGACTATTGTAACAATATACATAAAGTGCTATAAATTTTACTTGAAGACACACTGTGAAAGTATGCAAAAAGTAAACTACAGGGTAGCCACTAAATAAGTTAATAAACAGAGGTATGGCTTATAAGCCAATAATGGAAACAAAATGAAATGCTAAAAATTACTAATCAACAAAAGAAAAAACTGAAACAATAAAATAAAAAGGTAGTATACTTAATTCAACCACATTAGCAATTACACTAAATGTAAATGATCTAAATCCAATTCAAAAACAAATTGTCAACGTAGTTTTTTTCAGAAAGACCCAATTACACGCTGTTTAAAAGAAACCCACTTTAATTGTAACAGTATACAGATTAAAGGTAAAAAGAATAGAAAACATGTACTATGCAAAAATTACATATAAGGAGGCTGAAGTGATTACAGTGGTATCAAACACGGTACTCTCATGAAAAGGACTAAGGAACATTTCATAATGAGAAAATGCTTAATCCATCAGAAAGACATAAAAAACTTAAATGTGTACACCTAACACTCTTGGAAATATGAGATATGAAACCTGGGAGCACTTAAAGGAGAAACAAATCAACTTGGATATTAACACTTTTCACTCCATAAATAACGAAAATAAACATAAAAATCATAAAAATATTGGGACGCCTGGGTGGCTCAGTTGGTTAAGCAGCTGCCTTCGGCTCAGGTCATGATCCCAGCGTCCTGGGATTGAGTCCCGCATCGGGCTCCTTGCTTGGCAGGGAGCCTGCTTCTCCCTCTGCCTGCCTCTCTGTCTGCCTGTGCTTGCGTGCTCTCTCTCTCTAACAAATAAATTTTTTAAAAAATCATAAAAATATAAAAGATCTGAACACCTAACCAACATGACTTCAACTGGTATCCATGAAAAGCACCACACAACAAAAACAGTACACAGTAAGTGCAAATAGAACATCTCCAAGATAGACCACATGCAGAGCTACTAAAACAGATATAAATCTAAAAGATTTAAGTCACAGAGTACTTTCACTAACCACAAAGAAAAAACATGTACAAAGTTCTCAAACATACAGAAATCAGGAAACACATGCCTAAAATAACTAATGGGCCAAAGGAAAAAGGAAAACTAGAAATCATTATTTAAATGAAAATGAAAGGGGCTTGTCAAAAATTGTGGGATGCAGCTAAAATAGCACTTAAAGAGAAATTTATAGCACTAAATACCCTATTACAAAAGAGCTAGCTTTTGATATCACAGATCTAAGCTTAAGAAGTTATAAAAAGATCAAATTAAACTCAGTAAATGGAAGAATATAAAGTAGAAATAAGAGGAAAAGAAAATAAACACAACATAGAGAAAAAACAGTAAGACAAGTCTGTGAATAAATCAATGAAATTTATATATTTCTTCCTAAACTGATGAAGACACACTGCTAATCATGAGCAATGAAAATGGTAATTTAACCAGATTCCACACTCATTAAAATAAGGATCTTAAGCCAGTAAGTTCTGCAATTAAAAGAATAAAATTTGAAAAGACAGATTACCAAAATGACTCAAGAAAAGAGAGAAAATCTACACTGCTATATCTATAAAAGAAATCTGATATTATTAAAAACCTTACAAAGAAAACTCTATGCCCAGATGACTTTTCTGGTGAATTGTATCAAACATTAAAAATATACCAAATCTAGGGACGCCTGGGTGGCTCAGTTGGTTAAGCGGCTGCCTTCGGCTCAGGTCATGATCCCAGCGTCCTGGGATGGAGTCCCACATCGGGCTCCTTGCTCGGCAGGGAGCCTGCTCCTCCCTCTGCCTCTGCCTGCCTCTCCGTCTGCCTGTGCCCACTCTCTCTCTCTAACTAATAAATAAATAAAATCTTTAAAAAAATTTTAAATAAATAAAAATAAAAATATACCAAATCTATATAAATTCTGAAAAAATACAAAAGGCAAACATTTCTCATTTCCTGAAATTAGCATTACCCCAATACCAAAACCAAAGACAGTAGCAAAAACACAAAAACCGTTAAGTCAATTCCTCATAACCAGACAAATCCTTAATAAAATATTAGGAAATTAAATCAATAATATATAAAAAGGATAATACATCATGACTCTGGAATGCAAGCAAGGATGATTTCAAATGTTAAAGCAATATAATCCATCATATTAACAATACAGAAGAGAAAATACATATTATGATCATATCAATAGATGCAACAAAAATTTGACAAAACTCAACACCCATTCACAATAAAAATTCTCAGCAAAGTCAGAACAGAAGAAAACATCCCCAATATGACAGAGTATCTGAAAAACCTGCAGCTAACATCATAACTGATGACGAAAGAATGCTTTATCCCTAAAACTGAGAACAAGGCATGAATGTCCTACATCACCAACACACAATGTAACATCGTACTGGAGGCGCCTACTCAGTTGAAAAAAAATTTTTTTTACAAAGGTGTAAAGATTATTCATGGTGAAAGGATAGTCTTTTCAACAAACAGTACTGGAACAACTGGGTATTCACATGGAAAAAAAAATGAATTTACCTCATCCCATAACAAAAATTATATCCAAGTGATTTAAAAGCTAAAATCCCCAAACTTCTAAAAGACAACATAGGGTAAATTCAAAAGGCACAGATCATGAAATAAATAAATGTACAGTCTAGACTTGATCAAATTTAAAACTTTTACTCTACAAAAAAAGCATGAAAGAAAAAGCCAGCCATATACTGGAAAAAAATATTCTATGTAGTTCTGACAAAGGACTTGTATCCAAAATATATATAAAAAAGGATACCACAATAATATGAAGATACACAACCCAAATAATGAGCAAAGTATTTAAACCATTCAGAGGATACATGAATGTCCTCAACAAAATGAACAAACACAAGAAGATAATACTACAGTTCAATTAGCAGGGCTAAGAATAAAAAGGTCAGGGATTCCAAGGTGGAGAAACTATTGGTGGGAATGTAAACTGGTACTTGGAAAACAAGTTTGGCAGTTTCTCATAAAATTCAACATACACTTACCACTTGATCTAGCAATCCCACTCCAAGGTAAAAAGAAACATCATGTCCCTATAAAGACTGGAACACAAATATTCACAAACAGCTTCACTTCTAGTAGCTCACAACTGGAAACAATCCAAATGTCCATCAATAGGTGAGTAAATTTTAAAAAGCATGATAGTTCCACAGTATGAGTTATGAAAAAGGAACTAATTACTAATATAGGAAACAGTATGATGAATCTTGAAAAGGGGGGTGCACAAAAGAAAACAGCAGAATATTACTTTTTACTGCTTCTGTAACAAATTACTAAACTTAGTAACTTAAAAACAACACAAATTTATTATCCCAAATGCTGACACAGGTCTCAATGGATGAAAATGTGTGAGAGCAGGACCATATTCCTCTTCGGAGGCTTACAAAAGAGATCATTTCTTTGACCCTTCCAACTAAGAGGCAGCCTTGGCTCCTGCACTTTACTTCTTCCATCTTCAAAGCCTGCTTTTTTGCTAAACTGGATCTCTCTGACCATTCTTCAGCAGTCTTCTCTCAAACTATGGTTTTTAAGGAATGGAAGGATGAGATTAGACCCACTTGGATAATCTCCCATCTCAAGGCCCTTAACTTAATCACAGGTTCTGGGGATTCAAGTATGGACATCTCTGAAAGGCTTTTATTCTGCCTACCATAAAATGGAATAGAATTCCATTTATACAAAATTTAGAAGCAGCACAACTGATCTGTAGTGTTAGAAAGCGTATCAGTGGTTGTCTGGGATGGGAGTGAATAGTGTAAATGACTGCACCTGAGAACAAGTTAATGTTTCTGTAACGAACATGTGCCTTGGCTTGAATTGTGGTGGTTGTACAAACATATATATACACACATACATATGCATATATGAATATATACATTTATCAAAACTCAGTGAATTAACCATTTCAAATGGGTGTATTTTACTGTATGCAAAGTACACCTCAACCCAGTTTATATTTAAAGTCATAAATAATATCTTTATCAGGGGTTTTATTTCGGTTACATTCGCCTGCCCCCCACCAAAAGCTTTAACAGGTTTGCCATAACCTCAATTCTCCAACCTGTCTTTCTCATATACCTTAAGTTCCCACCATGGCACTGTTCAGTAAAACACGCTAGGACTAGGGAAGAAATAATATTAACCACTGGAGAACTAAACACCTTTTATAGATTATTTCTGGAGAAAAGCCTGTTGTAAATTCCAGTGCAAATATGGGAATTTGCAAGAAGGCCACAGCTGTGGTAGTCATATTATTCCTAAATTATATATTAAACATTAATGATTAGGAATCCTGTGTTGCCATGGTGTTGCTTCTAGGACAGTTCAGAAACAGCAAGAGGAGCTAAGAAGCTGACTAACCTGTGTGTGGAAGTGATTAGGAAATCATCTGTAGCACTTTAAACACCTTGATCAATCACCACTATCTTCAAGAAAATTGCATAACCACTAACAAACCTTAAGGTTCTATCAACTCCCCAGATTAATGTAACTTCCAGCAATAATACTAAATTAGTATCATTCTTCTACACACAACTCAGTACAAATCATAAACAGGGGGGCGCCTGGTTGGCTCAGTGGGTTAAAGCCTCTGCCTTCGGCTCAGGTCATGATCCCAGGATCCTGGGATCAAGCCCCGAATCGGGCTCTCTCTCTGCTCAGCAGGGAGCCTGCTTCCTCCTCTCTCTCTGCCTGCGTCTCTGCCTACTTGTGATCCCTGTCTGTCAAATAAATAATAAATTTTAAAAAAAATCTTAAAAAACAAAAAACAAATCATAAACAGGAACATCCACCCTATGGGTCACACTTAAAACTACTGAGACAACTAAAAGGACTTATGGCCCCACCTCCAAAACTATAAAAGCTATAAAAATACAATATGGTCTCTAAAATTATTAACATTCAAAAAGCCTCAATGTAGAGATATTCTGTTAGAACCTTAGCTCTCCTACTCTAAAATGTAAAAATAACAGGAAAAAAAATCTTTTTTAAGTCCTGTAATGACAAGGATGTTTTTCACTTATGTGGCACTGAGTTAGATTTCATCAAAGAGAAAAGAATAGAAATCAGTCTCCAACCCGGGTTTAAAATGCTAGGCCTGATTCCTGCTACTGAGGAAAGTAAACAGCTCAGTTCCAAAACTGAATGAACAAGCTTCTTGAAATTATATCAATTCTCTAATGCTAAAAAGATTCCCTCTAAAATGGTAAGTAATTTACCACTCAGAGTACAATTCAGAGCACCAATTTATGAAAATAAGGACCCTCTATTTTAAAATAGATCACGTTCAATGCTGTTATGAGAGTGCATGATTTATTAAGAAGAAAGCTATATAAAGTCAATATATATAATTTACACACATATAAATGACAAATCTGATCAAAATAACTACTTGAAAACACAAAGACATAAAATTCTCATCTCATTTTTAGCAGCATGGATTCTTATATCCATTCTCTCTTCTTAAAATAAGCATTTATAACACCCCTTGCAAACACAAAGGTATATTAGTCCTTAACATTCTACTGGGAAAGGAGGAAAAAAAAGTCACCCATGTAAATGTACAATTATAATCAGCAGTAAATATTAAGAAAAAGTACCAGCTCCTATGACACCAAGAAAGCCCTCTCTAAGCAGATAACACTCCTGCAGCCACCTTGGTGTAGAGGGCTTGGCTAAGACTGATGATGGCCATTCATGCTTTTACCACAAGTTGTGCTGGCCCCAAACTCAACTTGCTATGCTGCTGAGTTTCAAAGACACTACTTATACATCTTCATAAGGACTCGATATTTTGTTTCAGTAAAATTTAGCACGTTCATCTGTTAAAATTTTCAAAAAGCTTTATCATAGTAAGTCAAGGTCATTAGTACTACCCCCGGGTTCATATATCTAACCTCATAGTTGAGATCTCATTTAACTTAATATTTAGTAGTGGTTAAAAGCTGGCTAGTGAGCCATATTTGCCTGTGATGCTGAGTACATTACTTAATCTGAGCAAAAAAGAAAAATATGAGGACAAGAGGAACAAAAGAGTCCTTTTCTCTAGGAGCTTAGACAAATAATATATAAATTAAAGAGCTGCTGGATGCCTTGTTTTGTGGATTGGTGGACCACATAAGAAGTATCTGGTCTACAGAGAGAAAAGAGAATGAAATAATGTCCAACACAGACTCCACTGAGTCCCTAGTTCCCACTGTTTCCAATTTCAGGACATATCCCTGCACCAAGTTCATGAGATACTTTCCAGTAACTTCTGCTGTTTCATCAACCTCTTAATTACTGGGTTTTATTGAAAACTCAAGAGCCCTAAATCAAACAAGTCTAAAGTCTACAACACTCTAGAATCCTTAATAAAGTTATAAATGTATAATTAAGTACTAAATAAACAATCAAAGCCAGTTAAATAACAATCTTATATACATAAGTATACACAAACACGCTTAGGGATTTTTTTATTTGATAAATGTTTATTTAACACCATACTTTTCCATTTGTTATATTCTAAGTTATGGTTTGCCGTTTTTCTCTTCTGCCTTCCTATTAACTCGATAACCCTGCCAGTTCTTGCCTTTCTCACTTTTCATGTGGTTATTTTAGCTAGTCTATGTGCCCTTTTTCTTTTCTCCAAATCTCTTACTAGAGATTTCTACAAGCAGTAGGTAAACAGATTATTTCTTGCACTACTTCACATTTTTATGTATCTAATGAACCTGTTGAGCTCATTCCGTTTTCAATTAGTAAAATGCAAGTCAAAGACTCTGAATTCAGTAGTGTGTATAATTCTACATAAAGGATTGTACAATGACCACCAGACGGATTCCCCCAAGAAACACTGGGCAAGGCTATGAATACTCAAAGGCAGTAAATAGTTCAGCCACACACAACAGTTTATTTTCCCCCTTTCTGAACTAAATTTTATGTACACACATACACACACGCATGCATGCAGGTGTAAAAACTACAGTCATTTAAGAGGACAAAATTTTCATTTATTTAAATTAGGGCAATAATTCAAGCAGGTCAATCTAGAAAAAAATGCATTTCTTTGATTTCATACTGTATTCATTAACTAAAAGACACACAGTGTAAAATCAGACTTTGTGTTACAATTAGTGTGGGCCAGCTAGCATCATGTCATCTCTGTCCTTGCTTTTAAGTATACAATCATAACAACATTTGTAGAATGGCAGTCAGCCACTGGGGAGAAAGATCCTGAAACAATAGTTAGCCTCTCTTTTAAACCTTACATACTAAATCCAGCAAATTTGCCAGAAAAATCAAAAGACATGGGGCAAACCACTAAAAAATGTATTTGCAGACACACTGGGAAAACCACTAAAAAATATATTTGCGGATCACTTTGGGAAAAAAAACAAAAACCTCCAAGATGGGTCATCACCCAGTTAAAGAACATGCATCAACAAATCAACAATTAACTCATGAAAAGGCATTCACCATCAGTTGTCACCAATAAAATTCAAATTATAATCACCATGAGAAACTACTATACTCCCACCAGGATGGCTAAAACTGACAGAACTGACAAATACTAGGTGCCAGCAAAGATATGGAGCAAGTGCAACTCTCAAACACTGCTAGCACAAGTACAAATTGGTACAAACTGAGGGACTGTTTGCCAGTATCTACTAAAGTTAAACACACACATACATATACCCTGTAACCCATCAATTCCATTACTAATACACCCAAAAGATAAAAGTACTTAAATCTTCCAAAAAACACATACACGCACAACACACAAGAATATTAACTGCAGTTTTAATCAAAACAGCCCAAAGGTGGAAAAACCCAAATGGGTCCTTCCACAAAAAGGTAAGTAATAGTGCTATATCCATATTCATTGCAATGGAAAAGAAAACAAGTCTTGCTCGAGGCAACAAAGATGATGACTCCTACCTCTACTAATCTATGCTCCACAGTGGGTACAGGCCAGTAGAGTGGTCTCTTTCAGTGGGGAGAGCCTGGGAGAGAGTACAATGGAGTCTGCTGCATGGCAGGAAATGTCCAGTAGCTTGATCTTGTTGGTAGTGATATGCATGTATACTACAGCAAAAAACTCATTTACAGTAAGAGGAAAGAAGAAAGTGATTACCTAAGTTCAAAGAGAAGACAACTGAATGAAAGGGGGGGTCTGAAGGCACTTCTTTCTGGGTGAGGGAATGTTCTAAATCTCAACCCGGATGAATTTTATGGTCATATAAAGCTGTCAAAACTCACCAGAACTGTACATTTAAAATCTGTTGTGTTTATTGAAATAAATTATACCTCAAATAAAGTTTACAAAGTTATACATTTAAAATGTATGTACTTTATCTTATGTAACTATGCCACAATTAAAAATGGTGGAAGAGTCCAAAATACAATAGTCCACTAAAAGAAATGACTCAAATATATACAAGACACTCAACCTCACTCAAAATAAAAAACAAGGGGTGCCTGGCTGGCTCAGTCAGTGGAGCACATGACTCTTAATCCTGGGCTTATAAAATCTACCCCACATTGGGCATGCAGTTTACTTTAAAAAAAAAAAAAAAAAATTAGACACTATAATACCATCTTTTTTTTTTTTGAAGATTTTATTTATTTATTTGACAGAGAGATCACAAGTAGACAGAGAGGCAGGCAGAGAGAGAGAGGGGGAAGCAGGCTCCCTGCTGAGCAGAGAGCCCGATGTGGGGCTCGATCCCAGGACCCTGAGATCATGACCTGAGCCAAAGGCAGAGGCTTAATCCACTGAGCCACCCAGGTGCCCTAAAATACCATCTTTACTATCGGATTAGGGAAAAGCAAAACATTTGGCAACACTATACTACGTTGGCAAGAGTATGGGCATAGAGACTCCAGTTGGGAGCAGGAAGCCTCTGTGAAGTCCGTCTGGTAGTAGTTATCTACTTTCAAATATACACATCCTTTGATCCAGCAGTTCCGATTCTAGTGATTTATCATCAGACATTCTTGCATGCATACACGATGATACATGTACCAAGGTTATTCATTCCAACTTTATAACAGCAATAGACTAAAGCAACTTAAATATCCATCAACTGGGGGAACCAGTTAAATTATGGTATATCCACAGAATAAAATACCTTACCACCACTAAAAAGAGGGAAGGCTCTGTAAGTGTTGATTTGAAATCCAAAAATACTAGTGCAAAAAAGAAGTTACAGCAATGACTATATTTGTGTTTACAGCAATATCAAAGAGAGGACGTAAAGCACACTTACTAGCTTTTTTACATAGCATATAGTTTTTCTCTGAAAAGACAGAGGAAACTCATAACACCAGCTGACTCCAGGGAAGTAACTGAAAGGTATGGGATCTAGGGGAACAAGAGGAGAAAGAATACTTTTGCTTAGATAACATGTTCACGTTATTAGAAAGTCAAATGATTTTTGAAGCAGTTATCAGCTTCACTTCCTATTTATCACTTGCTATACACAGTTAGTTGTATAAATGTGCAAAATATCTAATGATCATAGATTCTCAAAAAAAAGTACCTTAATCTGATTTTGTTGTTTTATTTTGTTGTTACTTTCTAATCCTTAAAAAGTATCAAGTATGAATTTTTAAAGATATTTTATTTACTTATTTGAGAGAGCAAAGCAAGCAAGAGAGAACACAAATGGGCGGGGAGGGGCAGAGGGAGAGCAGAGACCCTAATGGAGGGCTGGATCCCAGCACTCTGAGATCATGACCTGAGCCAAAGGCAGACATTTAACCGACTGAGCCACCCAGGCCCCTCTCAATAGTTTGAATTTAAGTTACTACAATTGAATAGGAAATATTAAGCACTACTTTGTCCAAGTCTGAAAAAGACATATGTCTCTAAAAACATGTGCCTATCTCCATAACCAGTCATCTTAATCTAAGCAATCAGCTTTTTATCATTCTGTCCTCTAACCTTTCACAAAATTTGCTTTCCTTTACTATTTTAGTACTCTTGAACCCTAAGACTTAGATGCATATTTATATACACACACATTATTTATGTCCTTTTAACAAAATGAAAACTCCACTTCAGTTGTTAATGTAGTGATGGTATTTACAGTTTCCTTTATTTTTAATTTTTTTTTTTTTTGAGATCATGCACACAAGTGGATGCGGGGTGGAGAGAGAATCTCAAGCAGGCTCCATGCTGAGCACAGAGTCCAACATGGGGCTCCATCTCAGCATCCTGAGGATCATGACCTGAGCTGAAATCAAGAGTGGAGCGCTTAACCAACTGAGCCACCCACTATGCCCTTACGTTTTACTATTTTCTTGGACAATACTGATCAGTCAACAGAGAAAAATGGGGATTTATCACTTAAGTATGTCCATATGTCATTAAGAACTGAATCTCATGGATACAAATTTTACAGACTTTAATTCTAGAGTTATATACTGTATAATCACCAGTCTAAAGAAAAAGTAATTATAACCACCTTGCAACCAAACAAAAGCTAAATCTCCAAATCTTAAAACTATTCATACTTTAAAAAAAAAAAAAAACTATTTTGACATGTTCAGATTAATTATTTTTAATTATTTAAAAAAAAATCAAATTCCCCTTTCAGTCACATTTCTCCATGGAACTTCATTCAAGAGTCAAAGCTAAAGAGACATACCATATATGCTTAATTAAAAACTATCTGAGGGACGCCTGGGTGGCTCAGTGAGTTAAGCCGCTGCCTTCGGCTCCGGTCAAGATCCCAGCGTCCTGGGATCAAGTCACACATCGGGCTCTCTGTTCGGCAGGGAGCCTGCTTCTCCCCTCCCCTCTCTGCCTGCCTCTCTGCCTGCTTGTGTGATCTCTGTCAAATAAATAAATAAAATCTTAAAAAAAAAAAAAACTATCTGAAATAACTCTACCACACTGAAACATTTTGGAAACCAGGCACTGCATGTACACTAGGCAGCGCCACTGTAAAACCAGTTGCTATTATAATCGGACCTCAACAGAGAAATGACAGATTTCTAGTAATGGAGGGAACATACAATTTTTCAGTTAATATACAGAACAAATTGCACATATGTCCACATAAATGTTTTCAAAAACTAATCCCCACCCTTTCCTCACTAGTCAAAAAAACCAGCAACTCTAAAGGACATAAGAAACCAAGATCAAGACAGCATATGAGCAGTGAACATAAAGATTAGGAAGTGTAAATATCCAGTGGCCACCTCCTTAAATCCCTCCACCTATTATTCACTTTTCTTCATTCTCTGTTTCACACCCCAGAGAATACGAAGTGTGGTCCCCAAACCAGCAATATCAGCATCAGTAGTATCACCTGGTAATCTACTAAGAATGTAAATTCTCAGGCTCCAACCCAAATCTAGTAAATCAGAAACTCTGGGGGTAGAGCTGAACAATATTAAAATATGTGTTTAATAAGCTCTCCTGTTGATCCACCCTCCATCTGAGAACTCTTGTCACAGTTCTCAGATAGGACTTTCACTTTTCACCTCTATCATAGCAATAGCCTCTTAGAAGTCAACAGACCCTCTAAGGTGATGTCAAGATGGTTTGATTACATTATCTTCCAACTCAAATTCCTTCAAAAGTCCCTCAACTTTCCAACACCTTAAGTTTACCTTCAGGACTTTCACGATATGGATCCTGCCACCACTTCTTCCCATCCCCTCCACCATCACCTCTCAAAGCCAGGTGCTAACCTCTAGATCTAATTCATAAATTATTACCCTAGTAGTCATTGCACTGCTATTACTCATCACGAAATGGCTCCCCTTCCTCCTACCTTTCCTCTACCTCCCCACTCAATCCCACATCCAACTAAGATATAGTCATTTTCCAAAACTTGCTCCATTCTCTAACGGCCCCAAGAGAGGGTTAAGAACTCCCTCCCAGGGGCACCTGGGTGGCTCAGTGGGTTAAAGCCACTGCCTTCGGCTTGGGTCGTGGTCCCAGGGTCCTGGGATCGAGCCCCACATTGGGCTCTCTGCTCGGTGGGGAGCCTGCTTCCCTCTCTCTCTCTGCCTGCCTCTCTGCTTACTTGTGATCTCTGTCAAATAAAAAAAAAAAAAAAAAAAGAACTCCCTCCCATATGCTCCTAAAAGCAACCTTTGTTGTCTTTAAGCTCTTATTATTTCCTGTTGACTTGTAGATCCTGGATTGATTCCTAAATAGGAAAAAAAAAGGGGGGGTGGGGATATCCAAATAAAGTCTGTAGTTTAGTTAATTGTTATCAATGTTAATTTCTTACATTTGCTGGGCACACCAGTTATGTAAGATTTTTAACACTAAGGAAGCTGAATGAAGGGTACACAGGAATTTTGCAACTCTTCTATACCTTTGCAACTCTTCTATAAGTCTAAAATTATTTCAAGATAGTTTTTAAAAAAGCAATATTTATGTAATTTTAATGAATTAAACATTAATTCATATCAACTTCCTAAAGTTATGAAACTGAGGTTCAAATTACTTGTATTAATGTAAAACCTTTAGAAAAGTTTTGAAAATACATAGTAATTAACCTAGAACTCCATAAAAATTACTCTCACTAGAAACTTCATGAACTAGTTATTCTATACCAATCTATTTTTATTGACTATTCTCAAATAAGCACCTAATTCAATTACCCCTTGGTTAAGGTGTCATGATGAGAAGGGAATTTCCCATTCCCATATAGCTATTCCTCCCCCAACACCCCCCCCCCAATCCCTTGGCCTGGTGTTGCCCTCCAGTTTCTGTCCATTAGCTATCTGGATTATCATATTAATTCCTCATCCCTACAGACCCCAATTCTTTATACCCCTCCACAAGGAAAGAAAGCCAGAAGGAAATTTGGATGCTTAGCTCTTTTTAGTATCACTCTCTTGAATTTTCAAATGCTTTCTTTCAGAATTCTGAAATGTGGACATATCTGCAATACTCTCAGAATTATGTGGTGACATTCTCACCCATCATCACACTACCAGCTCAACTTTCTCCCATTCAGAGCTAAGCCCCTTTCCCTCTCAAACCATCAGCTCATCCTTCATTGCACTACATCAACAGGGCTGAAACATAATCCTGCTGTTCTGCTTAAAATCCTTCACGAGTTTCCTGTCACAGGAGAATGTCCAAATCCCTTAACACAGCAAAGAAGTCACTTCATGATATGACCCCTGCTTACCTTTCCTGTTGGTTCTCATCACTCTACAATTCACCGACCATATGCTACACATAAACCAAACTTTCCCAGAAAAGACCAACATGTTTGGCATCTTTATGCTCTTCTGTTATACCACTCACACATGTGTTTTTCATTGTAAATTCTTTTAACATACACAGATTTTAAATTAGTAGTTAATGTGGGTAACACCTTACATGTATTTTAGTTAAAAAATTACTCATGCAAACAACATTTTCTCATTGTTCTTAGACATACTTTTAGTGCAATTTCTAAAATGTGTGGCACACAAAGATCAAACCTAAACTGCTAAAAAAAAAAAAATTACTGGCTATGATAGTCAATAATCATATAATTAAAAATAAGGTAATTAAAGAAAAAATTGTCATCAATATATTTGGTGCCATTTCTTTTAGTTTTCTCAGTGGTAAAATGGGAGGTAACAAATACATCAGAACTCAGAGATTAACAGATAAAACAGAAGTTTCTTCTTCACATATCTAAAAAATATTTTCCCTGACAATAATCTGTTCAAAATTGAGAAGATGTCAGAGAAATATTTCTTTAGGAAAAACCAGTTCAGATAATAATTAACCTGAAAAAATCAGTACTGCATTATTTCCCACTTAACTTGGCTGAACACTGACTTAATTTTTAATTATATATGCAATCATAGGGTCAAAGAGCATCTGATCCAAAAGAGACCTTCAGAGACCCACTACAATATTTTTTAAAATGAAGCAACTAAAATCCACAAAATTACTATCTCTTGGGTTACTTTTCTTCTACATGGCTAACCATTTTTTTATTTTAATGGACTGATGAAATATTACTGAAAATAACTGCTCAGAATATACAACTCACTAACTTTGCTATATGCTAGGTAGTTATATCTTCCTCAAGATCTAAAACGTCCCCTAAATATGTATAATTAACCTACTGATACTTTTCTAACAGCTGCCCTCAAATTTAGGCTTCCACTAGCTGCTAAAGTAGCAGAATGATTTTAAAAATAAAGCCAGAACAAATAGTATCAACTGTCATTCCCACTGCTCTACCCCCACCCCCACCAGGCACTTGGACACACCTACAGTTCTACACAGCCTCTGGCCATGGTGGGCAACTTCCCAAATCAAATTTATCAGACTTCAAGAATTTTCCAAAAGAGATAGAGGCAGTCCCTCCTCTACAGCAGGGGAAAACAAAGGACAAAAAAATCTTGGCACTGACAAATTACATTTTACACCATGTGAAGAAAGTCAAAATCTTCTGTGAGAGAATGAAACTAACCTACCAAAACACACACACACATTCTGTCAGCAGAGATTTCCGTTAACATTCAAATGGCTCTAGGGGCACCTGGGTGGCTCAGTAGGTTAAGCCACTGCCTTCGGCTCAGGTCATGATCTCTGGGTCCTGGGATCGAGCCCCGCATGGGGCTCTCTGCTCAGCAGGGAGCCTGCTTCCTCCTCTCTCTATGCCTGCCTCTCTGCCTACTTGTGATCTCTGTCTATCAAGTAAATAAAAAAAAATAAAATTCAAATGGCTCTAGTCCTGTTGTGCCTAAAGCTTTACAGCCTCAATCCTCTTCCCAGGTTGAGTTACTCAATCCACTTGGGGATTCCATGTGTCAATGAATCCCCCTTTTTGGCTTAAGCTAATTTTAATTGAGTTTCTGTTGTACAACTAAGAGCTCTGACTTATACACCAATTTGGTGAAACTGGCCAAAATTAATCCACAACAGAATTATCACAGGTAAATGTAACTAAAGGCAAATTATAAAATGGGTATCTAGCTGTCATCATAAACTTGAATATGTACTTTAACTTAAAGTGTTACTTCTTAAAATCTAACATTTATTATAACAGAAGCACATTTTCAAACTGGTTCATCAATTAACCATTTATTCGTTTTTTCCAGATTGATTCAAATACCATCTGTAAGTAATTCCTCCAAGAAAAGCACTCACATATGTCCCTGGGCTTCCAAATAGTAAATACCAATGTAATAAAGCCTCTTCTGACCCTCCCCTGAATGCTGACTTTTAATGAGTTATTTCCAATATTCTGCTGTAAGGATGAACCAGGTTAAAGCTATCAGATTGCTACAAAAGCATTTCTGAGAGAACAATTTGCTCAAATATTTAGAGAACACCTACCAGGTCCTGTTTTATGTCCCGGAGTGTGACAAGACAGAACCCATCCCTGTTCTTATAGAGTATAAGTTTCAGAGATGAGTAAAACAAACAAACAAAAACAATGATCAAGGCTATTTCAGAGAGATAAGTGCTATGAGGAAACTGAAAATGACTAAGGACTGAGCAACTATTTCAGTGTGACCTCTCAGGTGGTAGCACTGGAACTGCAATCTGAAGGACATAAAAGAATTAGCCATATGACAATCTCAGGGCAAAGCCTGAGGCAGAGAGCAAAGCAATTAAGGCACTGAGACAGGAACAAGCTTGTTCAGTGGGAGTGCAGCTGGTATGGCCAGGCACAGTGAACAAGGGGAAGAAGGGTGACATGAAACAGGGTAAGGACTGTGAGATGGTCACAGGGGAGAGGGACTCTAGGTCTAAGGAGAGACTTTCAGATTTTATAGTGAGTGTGATGAAAAACCCATCAGATAAGGAATAGGGAAGAAAACTGACATTTACTGAGCACCTTTTACAGTGCCAAGCAAAACAGTATGTATAAATGTTTCCACTGTGTATTCTAGAAAACAATATATGCAATTTCTATAAGTTATGCATGTGCATTTATCATATTTATCAAAGCTCATTAGTATGCTATTACACATAATCTAAAAAACAGGTAACTTTTCCTGTTAGTACCAGTTCTCACCTGCAGGAAGTCACCTCTACGTTGATTTGTCAGATCAAATGAACCAACCAATGTTATCTACTACAACATACATGAGTCACATTAATAAGAAAATGCAGTAAGGGCAAACGAGCCTAGATGAAGTAAAGCAACTAGCTATTCATGAAAGTATATGACCCAAAAAAGGGAACAAACCAAGCAGAGGAGCACCAAGCTAGAAAACATACCCACATTCAAGAAGCAGAGGATCTGAGGATACAAAAGATTAAGCAATCTACTTCAACAAAAAGTACTTTCCTACAAACAAGGAGAAAAGAGTAACTAATACAAAACCTTCTAAGATAAATTCTGTTCTCATTTCATAATACCTTGCCTGTTTTAACAACATTCTAAGAAAAGTGAAAATAATCTTTTAAATGCACCATCCCTGGTACTTTTTAAATCTGTTGATGAGGAGCACCTGGCTGGCTTCGTGGGTTAAGCATACGCCTCTTGATAATGGCCTCAGGTCATGTTCTCAGGGTTGTGGGATTGAACCTGTCTGGAGGCTGCTTGAGATTCTCCTTCTCCCTCTGCCCCTCCCCCACCCAATGTGCATGACACAGTCTCAAACATTTTTATTGATGAATTTTAAAACTTTGATTTACAAATAGTTAATTAAAATACCACTAAAGGCTGTGCCAAGCACTGTACCAGATGCTAACAATAAAGATGGGTGAAAAACAACTGTCCTCAAAGAAGGCCCTGCCTAGTGAGACAGGAGTCAACAAACAATTCAATCAAGGAGAGGTCTGTGCTAGAAACAGATGATCAGTGGTCACAGGCCAGGATGTCAATTTAAGATTCTCATAGAAGGAACCTTAATCTTCAATCAGATGGTGTAACTTCATTCAGCCAACATGCTGTGGTGTAGCAGTTTTAAACTATATAAAATAATATATCCCAATTTCTTTAATGAAATATTAGAAACTGCGTATGATGGTTATTCTTTTGGTAATACTTACTATTCTCTATTTTTTTTAAGATTTTATTTATTTATTGAGAGAGAGAGGGCACCCATACATGCATACTTGCAGGAGCATGGGGAGGGGCACAGGGAGAGGGACAAGCAGACTCCTTTCCAAGTGAGGAGCCAGCAGAGCTCAATTTCAGGACCCTGAGATCATGACCTAAACCAAAGTCAGATGCTTAACCGACGGAGCCACCCAGGTACCCCAATTACTGTTCCTTATGAGAAGCATTCATAGTTCGTAATCTGTTTTCAGATTAAACCTCAAAAAATTTTATTATATTCTCTTTTACTAGCAATCAAATTTCCTTATCCTTTGTATCTTACTCTACATATTTTACATAACTGGAGGATCAGAACTTCAGAATCCTAACAGAGCCTCAGAATACTACCTAAAGAAATTAGCACCAATGTGCTATGTTCTATCATTCAAAATGAAAACTTGTTTCTAATTTTGATTACTAATTCTAAATCCATAAAGCTTAAGAGAATTATAATTTGACACTACTTTAAACCAGTTATGCCTAAACTTGGTAAAAAAAAATCATTATCACTTATAAAATAATAAAATCAAATTAGAAGTTTGTAAAAGCATGTTTTTAAATCAAAGACTACAGAAAAGGTGTACTAGCTATTAAAGCAACTTACTCCAGTATTTTTGCACACATACATACCCTGTCGTGTCATATATATGAAAGTGCAAATCAAAGTTTGCCTACCATGTAATATGTGTATTTGAAATCATTGATCCATACAAGCAGCATCCACTGGAGAGCCAGAGAGCAGTGTCTGATCAAAGCAAACAGAATTCTTTTTTAAGAAAGGTAGCAACATTTTTTTCTTGAAATATCAAGATACGACCGAACTCAATACAAAATATTATACAAAACGACATATATATTAGAAACGAAACACAGTACACATTCTCATTTAAAGTTTTATTTTTATTTAGGTAATCTCTACACCCATCATGGAGCTCAAACTCAGGAGCCAGAGATCAAGAGTCACATGCTCCTCCAACTGAGCCAGGCGTCCCCACATTCTCATTTTAGAGAATCAGAGCAACAAAAGCTCAGTCACCAAATGCAGTCATACTCCTCTGAATCGGGAATTCTAGCATCCAGTTCTCTGCAGTTGCCACAGGAAGCTTGGACAAGTGTCACTTTTCTCCCTCACTCTACAACTGTTGCTGTTGTAGCTGACAAAGCTACCAAGTAATAGCGAGTATTTATTGAGTGCTTCCTATGTGCTGAGCCCTTAAAACTGCTTTACATACATTTACATTTTAATCCTTACAACTGCTCTATAAGGAAAGTATTAAATATTCTTTTTTACATTTTTCATAGTGGAAACCAAATGGATTGGTTACATAATTGTCCAAAGCCATGCAACTAATAAGTAGGGGTGACAAGCCAGGTATGTCAGGTTCAAAGACTGAGCTTCTCACCACACTAAACATACCACAGTTAAGAGTTAATTACCTAAGATCAGACACACACCCTACCTAGCCCTCTTATCACTAGAGAGGCAAAATTCTCAGGGAAGCAGGTCACACTGAAGCGGAATTAAACGTACAAAAACAGGTACCATCTTTCTCTTGAAATTTTCCAGCTTAAGTTGAAAATGATAAGCACAACTAGTAGACAAAACCTTTTACAGTACACTAAACAACCAATGAACAATTACAAGTAACACCAACTGCAACCTAAAATGGAATGGGAATTGAATTTATCTGTCTCCTTTGTGTCAACAATACATACATCTAAATTCACAAGTCATGGCAGGGTCCGTGCATATCAGAATCTATGGTCCAACAAATCCCATTATACCAAAGACTATCACAATTATTAAAAATCAACTAATGAAGTTAAGAAACATAATTCTCACCAGATTTCCAAACCCTTGGCAAAACACCTTTGAAATCGAACAGCTATATATTTCTGTACCAGTTATCTCCTCCTAATATTTGCACTGAATTAATTCCTAATTATCAACCTTGGACAGGACTTGAAAATCACATCACTATCACTAAATATTTCAACTGCTCTGATCACCCAATCATGAAACATAACTAACAGCTTCTAATCAGTGGCTCTAATTTTGCCAACAAATCTGAGAAATAAAAAGAAGTGTTTGCAGAAATATACACAATTCCAACTCTTTAAAAACTGAAAAGCATGGGAAAAAATAAATTTTCCCTCTCTTTTGACTGTCCAAATTGAAAGCAATAGAAAGATTTAGAATTCCTAACCAGATGCCTTGATTTTTCACAATCAATACTTTTTTAAAAATGGTAATACTCGGGGCGCCTGGGTGGCTCAGTGGGTTAAAGCCTCTGCCTTCGGCTCAGGTCATGATCCCTGGGTCCTGGGATGGAGCCCCGCATCGGGCTCTCTGCTCAGCGGGGAGCCTGCTTCCTCCTCTCTCTGTCTGCCTGCCTCTCTGTCTGCTTGTGATCTCTGTCTGTCAAATAAAAATAAATAAAATCTTAAAAAAAAAAATGGTAATACTCGCACTGCAAGATTCAGTTCAAAAGATTATACATGAAAATAAGTTTCTCCCACATCTGACCACATGATCACCCCATCACAACCTCACTCCCTAAAATCACTGTTACTAGTCTCCTGTGTACCTTTCTGGAGTCATCCTAAGCATATAAAACATACACATGGAACTCATACACCCTCCCATCATGTTTATGTCCTTTGTACTCTTCTCATTTTATAAACTAAAATGGCAGCAGACTTCATCTTCTGCCTCTGTTTTTTTTTTTCACTTAAATGTATTTTGGAGAAATATCCTATAAATACTAACAAAAAAGTCATGAACATCAATTCTAAACAAATCTGTAAAGGAACAATTCACAAAAATATCTCTCACAGATATTAAAACTGGTGACCTCTGTGGAAGTCCAAGGTCAAAGAAGTAACCACACACCCCTCATGAGAGCGTGTTAGTTTTTACACAAACAGGAAGACTATTTCCCTAACACAGTAACAAACTGCACTCCTAATCCCAGTCTATGATCTCACAAATGTTCATTTCTCATTAGTGAAGACAGAGAAAGGTGATTTAAACATAACTCATCACTTTAGTGGGCCAAAATTTAAGTACACAGTATATCGCATTTTTATATAAAAAGGAGCCAAAGAACACTACTACAGCTACAAATAGAATCTAAAAATTCACTCATGTATAATAAATTCTATCCCATAAAAGAACAATTATACAGGGGGGAAAAAGACATTAAGGAAATTCATTCATTATCTATTTCCATTACCTTATTTCAGAAACCCAAAGCAGATGATCTAATTGCCTTATACTGTGAGTTAACGACATCTGATAGCCAAAAAATAGAAATGGAACAGAATTAGTATACACTCTGCCCAATTAGCCTATTCAAATTAAGGGAAAAGCATAAAACACCTCTCACTAACCTATAAACTGTATTCTATTAGCAGTTGAAGGTAACCAGCAAAATATACTATTACTATAACTTCTCTGGAGGTTTTTGCTTATGCTAATGCCAAATGCTTTCTATTACTCTATGTAAGGCTATAGATTTTTAGCCTTTAAACACGCTAAGCAAATTTTCCATGTAGATCTTCCTCAAAAAAATTCGTAAAATTAAATGGCAGAATCTCGGAATTTTAATACAGTAATTGATTACATACTTATTGCTTGAATGAATTAGCTAACTTTACATAACACTTCACATGATCCTTCTTCATATGCATTTCCAGAAACTAAACGATTTACCCATGTAACTACCACTTTGCAAAAAATGGTAAAACTTCATTTGTTTAATGCTGAATCCATGTTAAAATGCTACCCACCATTCAAGCAGATGCACAATAACAATAAAGCAAACATCCACTTAACAACTGATTATCTCATTACAGTGTCCTAGCACACAGTGTGCTGAAAAGGACACAAGGAAAAAAGGTGAAAGAAAAGTACTGATACCACCTTTGATCCCAGACAAAATAAAGAAGATAAGAAATACACTGTTATCTAATTCCTAAAAAGTAAAAATTCTTCACTGCTTTTGTTTTTGAGGTAAAAGTTTTAAACATCTCACTGAAAATAAAAGTTGAAGAGTCCAGAGTACAATTTCATATAAAGAAAAATTATTCTATTAAGATACTGACCATCTCTGACCTGCGTTTTCCATGCTCTTCTCTGTTCTACCTCCTGAAAAAATTTACAATCGCATAAGAGGAAAACAAATGGCAAACTCCCCAGTTTAAACATTCAATACCTATTCTTCCTTATTTACTCTTCAAATTATTCATTTCACATAAATCTTTTCCTTAATCTGGATACTCTTTCTATGTTTACTGAAATTTAATTGTTCCTCTTTCAACATGACCTTTACAGTTTGACTGTATTAATTCTAGGTTAAGAATCTAAGCTCTCAGAAACCAGGGTAACAACCAACTCATTTTGTTTGACGCAAATAAAATTATGCTGAAAGCTCATACTTTAGAACTCAAATATTAAAAATTTCAAAAGGATGTAATACCAACATAGTCACTTTAGAGTAAATTACCCAGGTTATGTAGAACTGGTAATGGCACAGCCTTACCATAAAAACCTACTGAAGAGAGATGGTTATGATGACTTTCTTCTGGTAGATCAAACCCATTTACACTATACAATATATACACTCTATCTGGAGTGTTAATAACCTCACAGTAATGACTCAAATGAGACTCCAATGTGGTCAGAATGCTGTCAAAGCTAAAAACACCATCTTACTTGACACACTACAGAGAAAATAATGAGCAAAAAAACCAAAGAGATTAAAAAAAATAAAGTCCAAAATCTTACATTTCATTTTAACAAATATAACCAAACCAAGCCAACTTAGTGTGACAGGATTCCCAACCAGACTAGGTTCTTCACCAATGTCATGGCTACAATTCCAGGATTAAGAGGACAAAACTAGCAATTTTTATTTCATTCTAAATTTTGATAAAGTATTTTTTCTCTTCCTCATCAACACTGGCATTAAAACTACAATTAGCAGGTAAGTGCTACCATAGTACACCTAGATTGTGAAGGCCTAATTCAGAAAGAAACTTCTACGACATCAACACCAGCAGTACAGGATCCATGACTGCTTATTTTAACATGGTCCCCTGTCGAAACAATCCAGTCTAACACACAGATAGTACAGTACAAAAATCAAAAATTCTGCTAATACCATAAGAAAAAAGGTCCTTTCCTTCAAAAAAACAGAACACGTAGTTGGGGCTATGAATGAGACACAAACCCATTAATCAATAAATAATTATGGAGTTTGTGATATTCATTAAACAAAATGGAATCTCAGTATAAAGAACTATCCTGAGTCAAGATGGCCAGAAAAAGCTTCAGCAAAGAAGTAGGACTGAAATTGGAATATAGAAAGGACAAAGGGAAGGAACAGCATAAGCAAAAGCAGAGGAGTAATGAGTATGGCAAAACTGCAGTCTGATAGGCCAGAATCACAGTCAGGGAAGAGAGGGAAATAGAGCTGAATAGGTAGAAGAGAGCTTTAAAAGCCCCCTGAAGCTTATGAACTCTACCCAGTTGGCAAAGGGAAGCCATTATGGGTTCTCCAGCAAAGAAACTGACATGAGGAAACCAGTACTTCAGATAAATTACACTGCCAAGAAGTTACAGAAGACAGAATGGAGAAGAAAGGCTTCACAGAGCAACCCACTCAAAAATTAATGTAATAATGCAGACCTAAAGCCATTCATTCAGTCTTTCATTCATTCACAGTGAAGACCGTAAACTGCTAGTTAAGAATACTGGCCTAAAAACCAGGTACTTTGGGCCTAAATCCCTCTGTGCATCCCTTACTACCTGAGCCTAGGTTTCCACCCTCTTAAAACCTGGGTATCAGTCATTTAGATTGTCAAAGTCCTTGCCAAAGCAGCTGTGTAGTCCTGACACATAAATTATATTAGTAGCTAATATTACTGAATTAAAAATGGCTTTAAAAAATGGGAAGCGAAAATAAGACAAGGCTTACAGATACTTCAGACCAACAGAACTTCTAAATAGAACTGACCTGACGGCAGCTGAAAATATAGAACAAGAACACAGATGAAAGGTCAAGCTTGGAGAAAACAATAACCTACTTAAAGTCACCACTCCAATCTACAAAGGAGATCCTAGGTGTACTGATGGGTCCAGCCCTGAAAAAATTCATTTAAAGAGTTGGAAAATGTTTCAAATGGTGCAAGATTTAAGAAGTCCAAGCCTAAGGGACAAAAGAACAGCCAAGAAAAGTCACCCAAAAAACCAAACACTGTACCTACACAATGTAACTTGATACTTCATGTTAAAATCCAATCTAATTCTTCAAGGTAAGCCTTCAATCATAACTTCAAGGGTAAATACATTAAGCTAACTTTATTTCGAATATTTTACTCAGGAAATAAAACTGCCAAATGTATTCTATGAAATGTCCTCACTAACGTAAGTAACAAGCACACAAAATATAATACAAAGAAGCAAAACTCAAATCCAAACCCATCATCATCATCCTTAACAGCCTACATTTCCATGATGCTTGTGTGTCAAGCATTACTCTCAGCACCTTACACACACAATTCTTCCAATCTTTCACTGTGCCCATTACACAGAAGAGAAAACTGAGATCAACAGGGAGTTACTCTCCCAAAGTTGCACAGCTAGTAAGGGATGGAGCCTGAGTTTGAACCCAGGCAGTTTGCCTCAAGGACCCCTGACAAACCACCATCTGCACAAAAGCTTTAATGTGAGGTTCTTATACAAATATTCAGGAATACGAACTCAGAAGGATAGTTGGACATACTCTTATTTGCTTTTCCTTCTTAACTGCAGGCACAGAACCATATTTTATTATTTCTGAAGGCAGTACTTGGAGAGACTACTTCACCACTGTCAGTCCTAAAACAGGACTTTTTTTTTTTTTTGCAAGAAGACTGCACCTTATTAAATGGTTCTAGAGAGTAAACCCAGTACTGTTTGAGTCCTATGAATTCCATTTATCCACGCAATTACTTGACCCAGTCAGTAGAGCTGCCTAACTACAGAATTATAAATTTGATTAAAAACACTAATTTTTTGCAAAGACACTGACAAAACAGCTGGAAAATTTGGCACTGCTGCAGTCATAGAAGGAGCAGACTACCGTTCAGACAGACCTAGATGTGAACCCTGACACATCATTTGATGGCTCTGTGGCCTTGGACAAGTGAATTAACTTTGCACCTCTCTATTTCATCATCTGCAGAGTCCAGCACTCCTTACTTCACAGGATTAGCCTGAAGTATGACACAGAAAGCACCTCACACCTTTCCTAGAGCATAACCCAAGTGAAGTCCCTTTCCTCTGGCTCTTGTTAACAGGGTAATTAATTGTACTCTTCTGGAGTCTAATCCCATAGGTGGTGTATAGTAAACCTCTCCAGCGTCAGTGCTCTCACACAACTTTCTTTTTTTTTTTTAACTCAAGTTTCTGTTAGTGTCGAACAGGAGATATCACTATGGTCATCTACAAACTGGACCACATTCTTACTAAACAATCCCTGGTCCTAACCCTTCTATACTATGGGGATTATAAACGTTTTAATGTTGCTGATTTTTTTTTTTTTTTTGCATTTTAGTGACTTATACTGTAAATGTTTTTATGAATGGAGTCAAACTCACATGCACTAGAAAAATACAGTCCCGGATGGTGCCAATATTTCTGGTATCTCTCTCCCCTGTCATTCACATTCCTCTTTTATATAAAAAACACAGGAACTGAATAAACCCAACAAATTTCTACAACTTCATCAAAACACATCAACTAAAAAATTCTTTATAGTAATACGGCTGGAGTTATTGTACTTCTTGCACTCTTCTTGTACAAGAAGAATTCCTTTGTCAGCTACTCTTTGACAAGGCTGCACTTATATTTCATTGCTATATATATGAACAGATGTATTTATTCAACAGGTTGTTGTTCCAAAGGTCCATTAGTCACATCTCTTTTTATCAGTAACCCCTATATTTATATTAAGCTTTTGCTCTTTCTGCTTATTAGCCTGAAAGACTCCCAGAAAATAGTTACTTCTTATTCTCTTGGTAGGCACATATTAAGGTAATCATGATAAACCTTCATTGGATGTTGAGAACACAAGTAACAAAAAAATTCCTGGCACATGCAAAAAGTTACTAAAATGATTCTCACTACTTTGAGGCAACCAATGCAAAAATACAAGCTTCACAAGGGGCCACACCATTTACCACGTGGGTCTCCCGTATTAGTAGCAAACAGAAGTTGATACAGAAGAAAAGCATTTTAAAAACTGATGGCGATCCTTGCAACAATTTTTAAGCCATTAACAAGTCCATTAAGTTCCAGAACAGTAAGAAAAACTTTTTTCACGTACATATTGTTTTACTACTCCATACAGTGTAGTATTTTGCTCTATAGGTCTTAATCTTAACTACTCAAATAGCAAAAAAAAATAGTGGTTATTTGTGGATTTAATAGTTGTGGTTATATACATCACACAATGCATTACAGAAAACTGGGGAAAAAATCATATTCTAAACAGGCAGGAAAACACTATTTCAGAGCAAAAAGTATAAACACACATCACATGCTTAACCACTCTCAGGCATATTTTCTTTCCCCCATGCTTCCTCCACAGGTAAATGATAATTATGTCTAGAACCCTCAGTGATGATCTCCGAAGCTTGCTTGCCATGAACTCCCATGATACAACACAACAGACACAGTTTTCATGGAGACAAAGCTGCCCTATCTCCCCAGACTATAAACTTATTAAAATGGGGAGAACACACAGTTCCAGGAAATAGGATTACTAAAATACACCAACGTAGCACAGGTCTTATTTAACAAAAGTGAAAACGAACCACAATGTGAAAGCCAAAAAGTCACTTGCTCTATCTTCAATGTGTAACCAGGATATTTTTTATAATTTGCTCTAGTAAGTAGATGAAACCAGCACCAGGGCCTTATATTATCCAATCTGATAAAGGAGTCTTTAGGAAAAAAGGAGGAGGCAAATGACTACTTAATTACATGGGGGGGGGGCAATTCACACTAAAAATAACCCATCATTTCACCCACTACATTTTATTAACAAGCTTGTTGAAAACAGCATAAGGTTCTTGTTGGGAAAACAAGAAAACCAATAGTAAACTTCCCTAAGCCGACTGTAAATGACATAGCTATTAAAACTCCTCACCTTGGTGCCTGCATAATCCAAGATTTTAAGCATTAAGTAAACTTCAGACATTGAAAAAAAACCTAATTTCTAACTAGGTAACAACACTTGTCATTTATAATCACCAAATCATTTTAGAGAATGTTACTGGGTAACCTAGTAAAAGGAACATTCTTTTAAACACCATTACAACCCAAATTTTACATGAAATACACCATTCTCACAACCTAAATTTAATCTCGGTTGCCACTGCAAAGTGATGCCTCTTTCAGCAAATTCGGAACTTCCAAAAATACTGAACATGTTAACACATGCATGGTTTCCCTCGAGCAGCCATTTAAGATTAATAATTTCACTTCAATAAAAGTCTGCTTCTGTTTAAAAAAAAAAAAAAAAGACATCGGTTGCAAAGAGGAAGTTCCCGAGAAACCACCCTCACAACGTGGCCTTTACACTGTCAGAAAATAATGTGACTTTGTGCCACCCAAAACTTACCAGGAAGCTGGCAATAACTTTGCCAATTCTACACTTCTGAGCCCAACTTCAAAGAGGCTCTAGCAAATACCTCCTTAAGACGATAAAAGGCACTAAGTTACAAATAAACACGTCCCGGAGTGCGGCCTCGCGGCCGCGCGCCCCTCCCCCACCGGCGCCCCCGCCCGGGACGCGCGGCCCCAACAGCCGCCCGCAGCCCCCAACACGCCGGCCTGGGTCGCCGCGCCTGCACCGGGGACGCGCCTGGGGAGGGGAGCAGATTTCCATGGCTAACAGAATAACATGCACCGAAAAGATCCCTCTCCTCTGCTAAAAATAGGCTATAAAAGAGTCGGCCTCATGATGGCTCCTTGATTCAATTTGCTGCAAATTCTTTCCTAAAAGCCTCCCCCCCCATACACACACACACACACACACACACACAAAAGGGGGTGTAAATGCACGAAGGGTGGAAGCGGGGGAGAAGGCCGAGGTGCACATTTTCGGGGACAACAACATAATAAGGGTGAGGATCCCCGGAGATCAGGAAAGGGTAGGGGGGTGGGCAGGCACGTGAGCATTTCAAAGAAGCCTGAGAGAGGAAAAGGGGGGGGATGGGGCACCCTAAATGCCTTCCCTGCCTTCCCCTCCCCCACCAAAACCCCAGCTCCCCAAAGGGCCAAGTTGAAAAATGCATGTTCCACTTGCGCCCATCCCCCCCGCGGCCCGGCGCCCCCAGGCAGCCTCCGCCCGCGCCCCCCCGCCCGGCCGGCGGCCGCCCCCACCCCGGGGTCCGGCCCCCAGCGCTTACCTGGAAACGGTGGCCTCCGACGCCGCTCCCCCCTCCCGGGAATGGAGGCACAAGGAAATTCCCCTCCTCGCCGCCGCCGCCGCCGCCTCCAACCACCCCCAAAATAACCCCTCCGGGGGGTGAGAGGCAATTATAACCCCGGCGAGCGGAGGGCGCGGGGGATGGGCGCCAGGCGGGCGGGGGCGGGGAGCGCGGCGCGGGTCCCCAGGTGGCGAGCGGAGGTGCTCCCGCCGCGGGGGGAGGGGCGGGGGCGCACGCGGCCGGCGGCGGGGGGAGGCGGCGCGCGGGGGAAGGGCGCGAGCGGGGAGAGGAATTGAGGCAGAAGGTAAAAGCTGTTACTAAGGGAAAGAGCCAAACGGTTCGGAGCAGCCAACGGCTCAGACACTCAACACTGGGGAGAGAGGAATGGGGACCAGCCAGGCACAAATGAGCTCGCGAGGCCCGCGGCGGCGGCGGCCGCGCAGCAAAACAAACCCGAGCGGCCTGCGCCGGGCGGGCGCGCGGGGGAGGGGCCGGCGGGGGAGGGGCGCCGCGAACGGGGGGGCGCGGGGGAGGCGGCGGCGCGGCAGGGGGGGGTGATGGTGGGGGCCTCCGCCGGCCTCGCTCCTCTCGCTCCCTCCCGTCCTGGCGGCGCTGGGGGCTGGAACTGCGCGGCGCAGTCTTTTCAAAATAAAGACCCGCAGGCGCTGCGAGGCGCCGCCGGGGCACTGGCCGCCCCGCCCCCACCGCCGCGCGCTGCCGGGTGCGGGGCGGCTTGGGTGTTGGCCGCGCGGCCCCAGGCCGGGTGGGGGCGGGGAGGCTCGCGCCGCAGCCAGGGTAGAAACGCCGGTTAACTTTCCCGGGGAGGCCCGCGGGGCTCCCGCGTGTTCGGAGGCAAGCCTGTCCTCCTGGGCTCCCCGGCTGCGCGGCGTGGCCGGCTGGGCGCACCAAGCGGTGGGCATGTGCAGGGGAGCGCGACGCAGGCATCATATGGACATTTGTTTGTGAAAAGATCTGCACACACCTTTGTGTGCATAAATACATATGTTTCTCGGAAGCGTACCTGGAAGGGGGCTTTATCTGTAATAAGCGATTTTCAGAATGTGATCCAGAGCACGGGATCTGTAGAGAAAACACACGCACACAAGAAAAGGTTTTTGATACTAAACACAAAGCTGTAATTGAAGTGTTTATGCCCAAATGTACTGTGAATCAAACATATGGTGGTATTTATCGTCTGGTGGGTCTGTTTGAAAGGTTTGGTCGATCAGTTCTCATTTCACAAAAATAAAATAATGTAACTAAATGTTTACTAAATATATACCTCCACGGCAGCATTGACAGTAGAAGTTTATCCACTCTGTGTACTTTTTGCATGTGTGTACCACATCAAAGCGGTTTATAAAGTATAACTTAGATGGAGTGATAATGGGGCAATATGATTAAGGAAAGGAGGGCAGCGGGTTGTTTTTAAAAAGGGAAGCGCCCCAGTTTTTAAAACATGTGTTAATCTTTCTAAGGCCCTCAGAAAGCAGGGGCTGGGGGTTTTAGACCTTTGCATAATCCTAGGACTTTTTAAGATTTGACCTAAAAGAAACCTCTTTGTTGTTTTAGGTTTTGTGTGGGTTTTTTTTTTTTTTTCAGTTATTGCTGTCTTCAAAATAAAATATTTTTTGCAGCCTTTTTTGGTAAAGGGGTTCTGTTTTCATACTTTGGTCATAATATTTTAAATAGGTGTATTCGTTATTTTAAAGCATAGCCTTTTCCTCTCAGTATCAAAGACCTAAATTTTCACACCAAAAAGAAAAAAGTTCATTCCAAGTACCTTGCACACATGTGGACTCCTAGTGGCCTAAACGACTCACTGATTAGACAGAAACTTCCTTTTGCCAAGGTCAAAGGTTCTTTCCCCTAGTGCCCTTGCTTGGGTAGGGTGGGAGGGTGGGATGGGGGAAAGCAGCCAGAGATTTTTCCTGAGGCGGGGCACAGAGGAAAGGGAGAGATATTGGAAATTCCCGCCCAACCACGGGAGAGTTCAAAGCATCTCCACAGTTTGTCCTTAGAGCTGTTTTCATATATGAAAGAGAGAATGTTAGATTAAACAATGTCACCTGATGGGAATTTAGATAACTGAAGGTTTCCAAAACACTGTGTTGAGTGTACAGGGAAACAGCACAAAGAAAGCAAGGTTTGCATTTTAGTAAGACTATAAGCCGAGGCTTACTTACTGCAGAACCAGCACCTTGGCAAAGACTGTTTCAGAAGTGATGAGTATAGTATCCTTCCCCCCCTCCCCGAAATGCAAAAGCAAGGCTTTATTGTATCCTTTTTTTAAAGCTTTGATTAATGACACATGTATTTCACTAAACATAATCCTCTCTTCAATAAGTAAACTCAGTACAATTAGAGTTCATTATCTGAGCCACCAAATGAAACAAATGTATAGCCCTAGCTTGTTTTTGAAGTGTCATTTTGTGCCACCATGCATGGATCATCTCTAGGCAATAGCTACTCGGAAGTCAAACCACTCTTCCAGGGAATAAAACCTCCCAACCACACTGATTCTTAATAGAGTCAACTCCGTACCTGGTCTCCCTCAAACTGACCTCTACCTTTCTGCCACCTTCCTTCAGGTAACAGGGTCTGGTGTCTTCCAGCCGGAAATTCTTTTTTTGTGCTTTATCTTCTTTTTGTTTGTTTGTTTGTTTTAGTAATTGCTACAACCAACGTGGGACTTGTACTCACAACCCCGAGTTCGAGATCAAGAGTCACAATCTCTTCCCCCAAAAAGCCAGCCTCCCAGCCTGAAATTCTTATACACTCCACCAAGCTGCTTCCTTTCCTAATGGAGTTATTATCACAATAATAATAATCCATGTATTTTGTTTACATCTTGTAGTTTACAAGGTATCTCTGTGCATAAATTACTTGTAAATATCATAATAAAAATCACCAAAGGTGGGACCTGTGCCATGAACTAGGTCCAGTGAAGTACACCTCTTCTGCCATGCTAATAATGCTTTACTTGAAGTACCTTTGAACAAATAAACAAACAAACAAACAAAAAAATGTGCTGAATGGGAAAAGCCGTGATTCCCATCAGGAAGGAGTTTTATATGAGACCATATTTTGATCACTTTGAATTACATCCTGGCACCTATCTGAAATGACAGGGTGGCCTCAACGTGATATGTTCAGATAAGTGAGCCGCCATAAAAAAGGTCACATGTATTGTCACCTGTACCCTCTAATCATCACAACATATCCAGTACGCATAAGAGATCTCACCAAAATTCAAACAAAAACTAGGCAAAAGAGTGAGGCAAAGACAAAGAAATAACAATTGTTACTAATTTTCAGTCCTAATCGTCCTAATGGTAAAGCTATCCTTGTGCTTTGAATATAAATGTTAGTATGTTTCTAGAAAGGAGGAATTACGGTTACTAAGAAATTTTAAAGCAAAGAGGCACATTATTAAGAAAGTTCCCTTGAACTCTTCAGCTAATTACTCAACAAAGAGAAACCTCATACCAGTAACTGTTACCAGAAGTTACATATATATTATAAAATGACTAAACAAATCCTGACTTGTTTTATTTCAGTAATATCACACCCGAGGGGGTGTGGTATGGCAAAATTGCCTAACCTTTGCAACTTTCCTTACCCAGGAAATAGTACATTTTTAAATTAAAGTGGCTTAATCCCAAGCCTACAAGATCTCATTACTATATATGTTTTTATTTTTTTTTTATTTTTTTTAAAGATTTTATTTATTTATTTGATAGACAGAGATCACACAAGTAGGCAGAGAGGCAGGCAGAGAGAGGAGGGGAGAAGCAGGCTCCCTGCCGAGCAGAGAGCCCAATGCGGGATCATGACCTGAGCGGAAGGCAGCGGCTTAACCCACTGAGCCACCCAGGCGTCCCACTATATATGTTTTTAAAGCCACCATATATTAAGTTGTTTACATTAGTTGATCTATGTAATTAAAGTGTTCAGAACAAACTTAATAGCATAAAAAGATATTTGATACCAAAAATATTATCCTGGCAACTATAACTCTTTATATCTTTACTCACCCAGGAACTCAGTGGCTTTCTGTCTGCAATATTTACCCCCAAACATCTTGCTGATACCCTGTGATATGTTTCTGTTTCATTTTGACTCAGTTTGTGCAATTCTTCATCTGTGGTTCTTCCAGCTATCAGCTTTTGCCATCCGGACTGATGCACATCTCAGCCACACATCTCAAGATCTCAACACACACGCTCCTTTTCTCCATTTGTGCTTAGCATGCGACTTGTGACCTTTCCTCATCAGTGTGAACCTTGTCACAGTTTTCCACGACTCTATGACCTGATTTCATTACAACAATGAACTTTACTTGGGAGTCTTCATTTAAATTACAAAAGCAACACTCAGCCGTCTTACAAGTATTTATGCCTCTCAGATAATGGAAATAGCAGGTTGTATCCTGTCTTTGTGATTCAGTCAGAATAGAAACCCAACCACACACAGAGCTCGTTTCCATAGCCATCACTTGCTTATACTGACCAGCCCTGTGCTTCCTCAGGGCAGCACTCACCAAGATCCTGCATCATGTCAGTGGTTTTGCTATTTTCATTCTTGCAACCAACATTTATTGAATATTTAGTGTGCTAGACACTGTTCCAGAAGCTATTGACAATGAACCAAACACAGTTCTTATCCTCATGGAATGTACATGCCAGTCCTGAGTCCAGTAAGGGTTGGAAGGACAGACAGATGTCTCAGAAACTTGTCTGGGTTAGCCTGTAGTTTGACTTCCCTAATGAAGGTAATATAAAAATGGCTTAGCATGATGAATGTTTCTTCTCTTACCTGGCCATTCAAATATAAGCATTCCAGAGCTGATAAGGTATCAAGGACCCAGATAGCTCTGCTATCTCCACATACATCTTCTACCTGCTGACCTAAAAATGCTTCCCCAACTCCTGCCATCACATTCAGATTCCAGGCATTGAGCCAGAAAAAAAAAGGGGGGGGGGG